>JAECUM010042565.1:0-31230 GCA_016617855.1 Megalonaias nervosa
CCCGGAGATATGTCCCCGGTTGACCCCCCCCCCCCTTTGTCGGGCCTGTGAGTCAGGCAGTTTTTCACAATTAGTTTGTTTACGTATAGCGTTCTGAAATTCTTTTTTGTTGTTGTTGCTATCTTTGAAATCAGTTTAGAACAATTTATGTAAATTCACGTCACCTTAAGACAATGTCATAATTAATATTAACTCAGACCATTAGATTTCAATATATCTCATAAAATATCGCGTCTAGATTCTTCTTCTTCTACTACTGCTACTACTACTACTACTATTACTACTACTTCTACTATTACTACTACTATTACTACTACTACTACTATTATTGCTACTACTACTACTACTATTACTACTACTACTACTACTATTATTACTACTACTACTTCTAATATTACTACTACTACTATTACTACTACTACTACTTCTACTACTACTACTACTATTACTACTACTACTATTGCTACTGCTTCTATCACCACTACTACTTCTACTATTACTACTACTGCTATTACTACTACTACTGTTACTACTACTACTATTACTACTACTACTACTACTACTACTACTTATTATTATTATTATTATTATTATTATTATTATTATTATTATTATTGGATTAGAGAATATTAAAGACAGGAGTTAAAGCCATCAGAAGAGGAATCGATGTCAGGCCTAATTTTAATGTATCACGGACTCCAGCATGGACCTAAGCTGAGAAATAAATAAACTCACAAATACTGTAGTTTAGAAAGAAATTTAAATTGCACGACATTAGTCGATGAGATTTATTATTGCATACGAAAATCTTGGACAAAATTTTATGGATAGAGAACAAGAAATAAAGACAGGTTACCTAAAACACAAGTAAGATCATTGTTATAGACATTAAGGTTGTCATTTTTTTTCCCTATATACAACGATTGAAATTTTAAATATCAAATTTCATTTGAACCTTGAACTTATATATAAAATTTCCAAAAAGAAATAATGATGTGAAAATGTATCTTTTCTCAATAAATTTGTTATCTTGTTTAAATGCTGCAAATAAATTTTAGAAATCTGTATTTTTCAAAAGTTATATTATCAATATAATTACAATTCCATGAAGTAATTCAAAATATACCACACACAAAAAATTGTTTGGAGACAGCATGAAGAAAACCTAAATGCAAAAGGACAAGGTCGAAATGTTTGTTGTTTAATGGTATAAATTTCACAATCCCCTTGTTTTTGAAGAACTAGCAACACATGAATGAGATGCGGTATTCTTGCATGACTGAGATACAGTATTCTAGAATGATTGTGATACTGAATGACTGAGGTCCATGATTTCCTTGAAAGAACTGACACAAATTATTCATGAAAGACTGAGATGCAAGACTTCTGAATGACAGATACAGTATTCTTGAACGACTGAGATAAATCATTCATGAATGATTGAGACAGTATTCTTGAATGACTGAGATACAGCATTCTTGAATGACTGAGATGCAGCATTCATGAATAACTTTGATACCGTGTTCTTGAATAACTTCGATACCGTATTCTTGAATAACTGAGACACGTCATTTTTGAATGACCGAGATACAGTATTATTGAATGTCTGAGATACAGTATTCTTGAATGACTGAGATACGGTATTCATGAATGACTGAGATACATAAATCTTGAATGACTGAGACTCAGCATTAATGAATGACTGAGATATAGTATTCTTGCATGTCAGAGATACCTTATTCTTGAATGAAAGATACAGCCTTCTTGAATGACTGAGATACAGCATTCTTGATTGATCGATATACTGTATTCTTGAATGACTGAGATACAACATTCTTGAATGACTTACAGTAGTCTTGAATTACTTAGATACAGCATATCTGAATGACATTCTAATGCTCTCATGTATTTGTACAGGTCACTATGAACATTGAACGTTTTGCATCAATGTCAGTCTCTCAAGCTCAGCCACTCATAATGAAACAACTTCAGAAAGTTGTAGTGTTTATTGAAATCTCAACAACAATCATGACGGTGTATTGATATTAATCCTGTGTCACAGACTAACTGGGCATCTTGCCAGGATTAAATCCTATCTTTGATGACGTCTGAATGGACAGATAACGTGAATCCTGCCATCTGGTAATACCTTTTGCATAAATAGAAGGATGTGTTGAAAACGGAGGTAGTCCGCCAAAACATTCCGAGGAGAACTATAAAATTATTAATGTTATCAGTATCGTCTAATTCCAGTACTTAATCGTCTCACATTGGCAAGAAAAGTGGTTCTTCCTTTTCAGACGTGCTGTTATTTCATCTCCTTATTCTGAAGCCATGTAACCGGGCATAGTAAATCAAATCGATTTTCGCCTTATTGATTTCAAATGTTTGATGCATTAAGGAGGTCACATTATGCCTTCAAATGTTTCCAGACTTGTGACAGGGGCAGGCCCCTTTTCATCCAATTCTTTGACACTGAACATCGTTTGGGATTAAAATTCAAAGTGAACATGCTTAACATCTAATGCATTTATAAAGACTTCATCACTGTTTCGCACTCTTGGATTTCTAAAATAATTCCATACCAGTGATGTAGGTTATAAACCTTACCTGCATATTTTCGGCCTGAAGAGAAATTACATTTGATTTGCATTATTTGGTTGCTATCTAAAGGTTGAGAAAGTTGGTCCTTTTAGAGTCATTAAAAGTCAGTAATTAAAAAAATAAAAGGTATTGTTTTTTAATTATTGTTGAGCCACTCTGAGAAAAATACATGATTTCCCGCTCGAATTTTCCGACCACATACGATGTTGGGTGACCAAAGCCCCGGCTTTGCACACCGACTCTTCATTAGTAACCTCTTGAAATCTAAACATAATCTTTCTGAGAGAAACAAGGAAAGCGACAGAGAGTAAAGAGAGAGAGAAAAACCAGACAAATACAAGGGTATACATACAAGAGTATTCAGTTCGGCTGGTGCAATTATTCCAAGTTAATGACGACATATCGACAGGACTTTCTTGTGTTTGTATTCTTGTATTACCAAGTGATTTTATTTTGATTTTTCTTTGAATAGTTTAAACTATATCACGATGGCGCAAAATGACTCGATACATGAATATGGCATTACACTGCCCACGTTAGTATTGTTGTAAGCCATATGCACTCTTTTTCTGGGTTTTATGTCACCGCACTCAGTAGCAATTTATTTTTGTTTTCGTGAGGACAAAAGTGGAACAAATAGTGTTCAGTAACAATTTCCAGTACGAAATGGAAACTGCAACTATGATCTAAATATGTCTACTATATACCCAGGCGGAAAAATGAAGGAATTATGTTACCGAAAGTCGTCATCACCGTCGTCGTCATCATCATTATCATCATCTTTAAGACCAAATAAGGCGCAATAATATTGTAACAAGCCCAAGGGGTTTCTTGACCAAGCGATGTCAACTCTGGCATAAATCCTGCTAGAAGTCACAATTTTCCCTTTGATTCCAAAGACTTTTATACAACTACTGTTGTAAAATGGAAATTACAACGCGTCCAAACTATAAATAATTTTACTCTAATTAATGCATAACCACAAATCTCACAACTTCCCAACTGCCTGTCAGCCTCACAACTGCATGGTTTCTCCTCATTAAATTTCCGTAATGGACCGCCAGTATTTCACGCCGTGAAAATATACAACTCAACCACCTAGCACAGGGAACTATTTTTACTACGCCACCTTAGGCCAGCCAAACCACGACTTTAAGCCTCCTTTAGCCTGTAACTCTGCACCATATTTACCACCATAGCAACAATAACCGGCACCGACGACGACTTAACAGTCCCTTCTCGTTTATTCCACTGTGCATTGTACCAGTCCCCAATCATAAATACTGCACATGGAGTCACACCATCAATTCACATAATTCGATTTTAATAGGGACTACTGAATTGCAGGGACATTCATGCGGCTCTGACTAAATGTAACCCATGACATCATCAAATCTCACCCTCACTTCACTCCGTGACGTTTACTCCTAGTAATTGGCTAATCATTTGGTCTAAGGACTATCTCCCCAGCACCGACTTCCCATTATCAAACAAGTAATAAAACCAATCAAAGAAATCCTTAAAATGGAGAGTTATAAACAATTTCGCATACTCCAAATTTATTACGATATCATATTACACGATATTAAATAAAGTAAAACAGATACCACACAGTTTCATCACACCTGAGCTCAGTAACCTTTATTTGACCCACCTGCATGCAAACAAGTCATCTTAACTTTTCGAAATTGTGTAAAATATTAATAACTAAAGAAAGAATTGTTCATTTAGAATTTAAAAAATAGGGTATCTAAACTCTGCACCGTGTTGGAATAGACAACATGCTTGGTCAGCAGCATCCTCTTTTCTTCATACTCCCTCAACATTATTACTTTGTTGTTGTCCTCGTTGTTGTTTTTATCGTCTCTGTTATTTAGCATTGTTATTGACTGATATAGATATTTTATAGAAATAATACCTTTTTTAATATTTCATTTGGTCTGGGACATTATTACTTACTGTAATATAGGACACTTGCTGTAATTCGGAATAACACTATTACTTACTGTAATCTAGAACATTTGCTATAATTTGAGACACATTATTACTTAACTGTAATCCCAGATATTTGCTGTAATATGGGACACATTATCACTGTAATCTATGACATTTTCTGTAATTGGAGACACTGCTACTTACTGTAATCTAGGACACTTGCTGTAATTTTGAGGCACACTATATTACTGTAATCTAGGACACTTATTGTAATTTGAGACACAATTATTGTAATCTAGGACACTTGCCGTAATATGGGATACATTGCTTAGCGTAACCTAAAATGTTTTCTGTAATATGGGACACATTATTATTTACTGTAATCTAGGACATTTGTTTTAATTTGAGACACATTATTACTTGCTCTAATCTAGGACACTTGTTGTAATATTGGACGCATTATTACTGACTGTAATCTAGGGCACTTGCTGTAATTTGGGACACATAAATTACTGTAATATAGGACACCTGCTGTAATTTGAAACTATCACCTGCTGTAATCTAGGACACTTGCTGAAATATGGGTAACGTTACTTACTGTAATCTATGACACGTGCTGTAGTATAGGACATATTATTACTTACTGTAATCTGGGACACTTGCTGTAATATGGGATAAATTATTACTTACTGTAATCTGGGACACTTGCTGTAATATGGGATAAATTATTACTTACTGTAAACTAGGGCATTTACTGTATTTTTAAATACCCCATTACCAGATGTAATAATACAGTTATGATTTAGTAATGAATTTGGGGCAAAACAACAGTATTTATTCACCGTGTACAACATTCTTGTCGATCGCTGACGATACCTGCAATCACTTTTACCTTAGAAAACTTAAGTTAGTCCAGAATTTTGGGGGTTGGTTCATTTTTCTAAGACACGCTTAAAAAAGATGACGAAAAGTTACTTACGATATTAAACAAATATAGTTTGTGGAACACCACGATTTAAAAGATTATTTGGAGCGATTAATAAAGGAAAGTGAATTTCGGTTCCATTTCTTTCGTTGTTTACATATTTACAAACTAATCAGCCTTTGTTTCCTTTTCTATTGTATTTTGTCACTATTTTCTTCCATTTACCACCCTTCGAACCAATTACACACCATGTACCTTCATAATTCAATAAACACCACTGTGGACAAACTCGTACACTGACTTAGGCAGGTCTGTGAAAATCGATAATTAGAAGCATGTGTTCGATGAAACTGATTGAATGTTAGCAGTTCAATCATTTCAAGGTCACGATTGAGAGCTGTATGAAATCTAAGTGTGATTTTGTTTGCATAAAAATTGAGTTCACAAAATTAAACATCTGGACATATGGAAAGTGTGCAGCCTTTTTATTTATTTAAATAATCCAAAAACTAGAATATTACCATCTCATTGTCTTCCTTGACATCAGAAATATGTGGGCAGCTCTTCTTTAATCGATAGGAAGCGTTAGACAATGTTAGATACATTTGCATAGTGTCTTTTGTGACAATCTACAACATTGGGTCAGTGCTTGATTTTATGCGAGTCTTTTGTATTACTGCATTACTAATGTTAACACTCAGCATAAATGTTTCTATTCTTCCATGGGCATTGTGTCGTACAAGACTTGCTGACAGGAGTGGAATTTTATATTAATATCAGCTGTATTTATTTATGGACAAAATTACGAATCTGAGAAAATAATGGCAATAATGAAGAAAAGAATGACGTAACTCCGTTCTCGCTTAAAAGTGAAGTAATTTCTTTGCCCTACCCCCACCTGAGAAAAACAAATGACCAAAGACAGCCTTGTAAAAGGTTCATTTGGCTCGTCGATATCGAATTATTGAGTTCATATTTAAAACATTGGGGGCGATAGGGGACCTTTTTTTATTAAAACAGATCCAAATGAGGAATAATTCATATTCAAGAACATGTGTTTAGTAGTTGGATTGGGAAAAAAATACAACAAAGACAAATCAACGTTATCCGTTACATTCATGTGCTTTCATCATTTGACTGGATTGACCGTGTCTGTTTGCTGCTGTGTGTAATGTACCCTGATAGCATTGCAATGCTCGTTTAATGTCAATACAAAACCTGTATCCATAATCACAGTCATTATAGAATAATGTAAATAGAATTTACAAAAAGTAGAAATACAAAGGACTTTCATATCGATATCGGGAAATGAGAAAGGTAGATATTGTGCCCTTCGTGCATTATGGTTGAAATGATATTAGTTCTATTTCCTATGCACCTCAGGGCCGATACTCTTTCGTCCGTGTTCAACATTCTGTTAAATACCCCCTCCCCCCAATAAAACCACATAACCGAACAACCCCACCCCCACCCACCCCAAAACAATAGAACAACAAAATACTCCCGCAAGGAAAAATACATAAACGAAAAAAAGACAAAAGAAAAGCGGTTCAAAAGAGAAGAACGGCAGTTTCTTAAAAAGATGTACCTTTTCTAATATCAAATAAACGGTATTTCCATTGAAATACTGGAACGATGAAGACAATACTAACAATGCTATGCTAAGATCTAAAGTAGTCTGGGGAAAAACCGACGTTTGTATGGATCCTTCTGCTGGTCCAAAACTGAAACAATTCACCCAAAGTTCAAAAATAAATGCAGTCATTTTCCTCAATGCATAAAGTGTTCTCTTTCTGATGGGAAAACCAATTGATAAACACCAGTACCTTCTCCCATCCAGTTGTCATCCAAAACATTGTATTCGAAACATCCGATATAGTCAGGCACTGAGGATACGCAGAATCTGTTCCGATGATGAAACATCCCACACATAATCCTAAGAGTTATCGAACCTTTGATCAACCAAGGCTACGACAAAGACCTGATAGCGAGGCAACACAAAGGGCTAAACAAACAAACCACAATGACCTACTACAATAGTGAGAGAAAGAAAAGGTCGTTTGTACACCATTTGTTCTGACCTACCATCCAGACAACCAAACGTAGGTCAAATCATCAAGAAACACTGGCCTATCGCGGAATCTTATGACACACTAAGTTAATCTTCTCGAACGAACCCGTAGTAGCCTACCGCAGATCAAACAACCTCGAAGTCATCCTAGTCAGAGCGAACCTAACGTCAGTCACAAACCAAGACCACCGCAGCTAATCTGGTCCCGGTGGTGATAAAAGGTGCAATACATGTCAATATATGACACAGACCAGCACATTCTCTAGCACAGCAACGAGCACAAAATTGAACTTACGTGGTCCAAACAGAACTTGCAAAACAGAGAATGTAATTTATCTCATCACATGTAAGATCTATGGCCTTTAGTACGTCGTAGAAACTGAAAAGCTACGCAAAAAGGATCAATCTTCACATATTGAATTAGATGACAAAGAAGCGGACAGAAGTCCAGTTGCAGAACACTTCTCTTCCCCTGACCACACTCTCAGTGATGTAACACTAATTGCAGTTGCTCAATACTCCAACTGGAGTTCCGAAACCAGGAAAGAAAAGGAATTTTACCGGATACGCCGCCTAAGAACATTACAACTTAGCGGCCTAATTCAAGAAGACTAGAAAAAGACAACCACACGCAAATAAAATCACCATCTTTTTACAGCCAGCATTTTTACATTGAATTTTTCTTTGTTTTGTTATGCTCATTAGTCACTCACTCGCCTATAATTGCTTTTTAAACAATGAAATATCCGGGATATAATATACAGCTACACCAATTTAACAGATGGTGATATGGCTCATCCATTTGTAGGTAGATATAGCTGAAGCCAACTAGTCGAAACATAAAATATTTTCAAGCCTTGATTCTAGTCGAAATAGTTATATAAACTTTTATAATTTCTACGTCTTTTGTGTTTACCGTTGTCTTGTCTCTATTTTGTGTTTGCCTTTGACAATTTGTAATATATATATATATATATATATATATATATATATATATATATATATATATATAGAGAGAGAGAGAGAGAGAGAGAGAGAGAGAGAGAGAGAGAGAGAGAATCTCACAAAGGCCCTAATCATTATTTTATCCATGAATCATAAACACTGTCATGTAACAACAGAGAATGTATATAGACTTCAATTAGCACGAGCGTAATTCGTCTGACAGTGTAGAGTTATTTCGAGATACTGCAACAGAAATTGAAGTGACTCACGTATTGATAGTTTTAGATAAACATGTCTGGACAAAGGACAATGTAAGCCGAAACGATAAGCACGGGATGATTTATTAATACGACAGATTGAAGAAATTTCTCATAGCTCTTTCATTATTTGCACCACGCAGTGATTGAAAAGCGGGACAGCTCTGATCATTATTAAACTTAATCAATGTGGGTTCGAAAGACATAGATAGAAATTTGATTCCATCAGCACTTATATTTTCACCCAGAGCACAAGCCTATCTCATATTTCAACCTAGGCTCGATAACTGTCTTAACTTAAAGGTCACACTTAAAATGGAGGTTACTAATTTGAATATTCATTAGCTGAGTGATGTCACGTGGAGAATGTTTTTCATTGGAACAGCGAACAGACATTTACCGCGAACAAGCAATGCCTCAAACAGTCATAATTTCGCAACACTGGCAGGAGACAGTCGTTCGCTCGGTTTATGCATAATATCGCTTTGTTGAAACTATACTGTCTGAACACCTGGATAATGGATGTCAACTGCCTATCTGTGATCAGAAATTGCGATTAATAAATATAATTTCGAATTTTGTTATAGTAATGCAAGCTCTGGCGTTTTTACCCGTATTTATGTTAGTTCTGGATGAAACAGGCGTGCCAGCTGTCTGCGCTTGAAAAGAAAAATATTGGTCGGCATATCTATTACATCACTGCCGAAATTTTGAAGCTCTCAGTTGATTATATTAAGAAAGTCTTGGTGGATTGTTTTCGTAAATTTGTTTTATTCTTTCTATCAAATTGTAATAAAGCAGAATAGTTAAATCATTATATAAGTTCTATATATATTCTCCTCGATCCAGGAATGTACCTGATGAAACTAAAAATCGTTCGTAATAATGATTTTGTAAACTTTTTAAGTCGCCAGTCACGAAATGATTTAGTCAAAAATGATTTCAAGATATGAGCGGATGAAACCTCCAGCTCTTGTATCTATAATAGATGGACAGTCCAGTTTCAAAGTCATGGAAATCATTATAGCGAGAATTAGCGAGAATTAGCTCTTAATTTCCGTTAGACATAGAGCACTGTCAACTAATTCATATACTTGTATTTTAATATTAGCACAAAAGTCCAATGTATATCGCAAATAAGAACTTAAAAGCGAGCACTGGAATCATAATTTAAATCCATAACACCGAAGAGTAGATTTTGATAAATTATATGAAAATCTACTTTAATAATTCCAATAATTTTTATTGCATGATACCTTTCGGTGTTTAAAAGCTTAGTACTTGTTCCGGAGCAGAGACGCCTATGTCATTTTCTTTACTCTTCGTTGTTGACATCAGCATCACATGAAAATAGAAGCTTAAACCTGTCGGAGCCTTTCTAATTGCCAGATAGTCTTAAAAAGTAGGTGTTGAAGCGTATGAGAACAGTGACATATGTTGTAAGCAACAGATGACACGAACTACAACTCGACCAACGCAGGATCTTTGTAAGCGTCTATATTTAGTACCAACTGTTGAGGAATGCATCAGAAAACACACTATTTTATGTAACAAGACAATATTAGCGAATTACTTATACAAAGCATGTGAAATCTACATGTACTATCTGCTTTTTGCTGCTGGTAAGTACAAGATATTGTGCAATAAACTTTGTCCTCTTGTTTTGAGTCGGATTGAAGTCAGAGAGGTTAGAAATGAGAAATCATATGATCCCATATATATATATATATATATATATATAATATATATATATATATATATATATATATATATATATATATATATATATATATATATCTTAATCTCACTTATTCTATTCTAGGAACTTAGACAATGCAGTTTTAGACTTCTTGTTTCAAGGTTTTTGTTTCTTTAGACACTCTGATAGCAAACCTTGACTTCAGTAAGTATAATGCCTCTTTTAATATAATCCTTTGGGTTTTCTGTGTCAATTATATATTTTATTGAAAGTACAAGTTTACGCCATAGTAGAATTTGATAATTCTGCTATGCAAATCGTCTTATAATTACTTTATTGGCTAGGACTGCAATGTTTTAAATACAGATACAGTAAGTTGATCTTCTTACGCAAACGTTTAAAAGAATGCGTTGGCTACCCCTGTTCCAAACGTAAAAATATGAGCTCACATTGGCTTAATATTAGGGCTCATGCTTCTCATAACTGTAATCGACGAAAATTAGTTTTGGAGATAGCAGGCGAGTTGCCCATTATGACAATAATTTTCTTCAGAAAATTTTGACGGTTAAAACAATAAATCTTGACTAACCAATCAAGGACTCGACAGGCTAAAGTCAATCATGGGTTTACATGTGCATTGTGTTTGATTTAATGATCCGATTTCGATAGAAAATATATGCACACACACACACGCACACACACACATATTGAACCAGTATAATCTGTTTTATGCTACATAAATCATTAAAGTAAAAGCACTTTTTTTTTAATGAAAACAACTTTCCAACGGTAAAGTTTGATTCCTCAATAAATATGCAGATCCAACCGAGTCTTTCATCGCAGGAGACTCAGAGGTAAATGTTGGTTATATGTTAAGATGACATAGAACAGATAATAACTCTTTGCAAAATAAAATCTTGATGATTCTTGCAAACTTGTACAGTTTCTCTGGTTGGACAATGCTAAAGATAGTTAATTCAGCAATCACAGGTAAAAGTTTTGTTGTTCTGAAGCCCACTATTTCTACTGTGAAGGTATAATATTAAGCCAGAAAACGAGCCGAAAAATGTCGTGTAACCAAACTAAAACTTTTAACACTGGATAGATAAAATATGATTCTGCATTTATTTAATATTATTCATGTCATTTCCGTCTGCGTAGGACTGAATCTCATTTGTCCTATTGCTCTGCCACGAGTATTGCAATTCTCTCAGTTTGCATTAGACAGTCCTCCTCATACTGCTGAAGGCTGCCTTCTTTGATGCTGTCTTCTAAACAGGCCTTCTGTAGCTGATAGTTCTCATTCAAAAGTCTCTGTATGTCAGCATCGTTCTCATCAAACCAATCTTGATGTTTACGTGTGGTGCGTTCAAGGGTTTTGGATTCAGCTGAGTACACTTAGTCTCTGAAGGTTGCCCAGATTCCTCGACATTATCGGAGTTCGTTTCGATTGTTTTGGATGAATGCACTGTTCTTCGATAAATGCCTTTTTTCACATTCTGCTGTTTCAGTTTGGAGAGTAAGCGTTTGGGGTACCTTTTTTGGTCTTGTGGTCATCAGCTAGGCCGAATCCAAAAAACGAGCTTGGAGATGAAAAGTCCTTGGTCAGTCCAGCAATCTCCACGTCTCATGGCGTTCGTCACTCGTACAACATGCCTGTCTCTTCTCATAGCGATGATGTAGTCAGTGAGATATCATTGCTTGAAGCATGCATGCATTCGAGACTTCTTGTTGCGGTTTTGTAGGAGGAAGACCGCTGGTGATTAGGAGGTCATGTTTAGCGCATTTCCACACTGTGAGGAGCCAGTTGTTGTTCCATTTTCCAAAGCAAACTTTGACAATGGTTATCTGTGCAAACTCAAGCATTGAAACTGCCAATTATGATGAGCTTGTCTGCCTCCGGTACTTTTGAAATAATAAAATCTCTCCTTTGTTTCATCTGGATTGGTCATGGTGAGTGCAATGTGATGTTGATAGTTGCACGTCTTTTCCAGAGGGAGTCTCATTTGCATTCGTCTGTCATTCACGCACTCTGATTTATAAACTTGCCGATTAGCTCTGATTTGACGGCAAAACCAACACTAGCTTCACTCGCGCTTCTTTATTTCGGCCGCTCCAGAAGAAGGTGTAGCTGACTCCAAATTCCGTGAGTTGACCCTCCTCGCTTAGGTGAGTTTCACTAAGTACAGCTATCTGGATATTGAATCTGGCCAGTTCTCTACCAACTAGAGCTGTTCGTCTCTCTGGTCTATTTTCTGATGTACTGTCCATTGTGAACAGTGTGATCCTAAAACGGGTTGCTTAGTCGCCCAGGAGGTTGTGAAATCCACTACTGCTTCGGTCCAGTGAAAAGCAACCCTATGCCCTGAGCCGCATGTGTGCAGGTCTGCAGTTGCAGCTCTAAGTTTATCCACACCTGCTGCTTTGCTACTTGCCCATCGCCACAGGACATGAAGGTATATGGTGGATGGAGGGGAGTAATGTCATGCCTTGTACGTGAGTTGGATTTAACTTATGGAAAGTCGCGCCGAGCCGTCATCATTATCTCATCGAGAACTGTCTGAATCCAGCGGCATGACAAAGTCGAGACATCAAACGAGTCCGGACGCAAAGGATGGCCATCAGTTCCTAATGCACCTGAGCGGATGCTCTGCGCTGTCCACACAGCTCTTTCCGTCTGCCTTGACAGTCGGGGATGAACATATCTGCTCGGCTGCCGCATCCACCAGAATAGACTTTCCAGAGGGGGTCAGGTGTAGCTGTCAACGTTTGGTTAACAGTCACAGGTAATACCGTTTACTGTTATTAACGGTAGCAGGCGTAGCTTGACTTGACCGCGTACTTACCTACCCATGTACATTCAGATAAATTTGAAACATACATACATATAAATTTGAAACAAAATTACCAGTTTCTACTTATTGTATTTGACCACAGATTGTTGTGTCTTAAGAGTTAATCATATTCTTCACTAAAGTATTTATCATACTTTGGTATTGTAATAATCAGAAAGATAGGTTCTATATATTTGTGATAGAAATTAAAATGAAAACAAACTTTATTAATCAAATAAATACTTCCCAAACCTTGGAAATACGGAGCTGGACGAGCATGCGATGGGAATTATAAAGTCCGTCAAGTTCCGATTCCGAGACATGGAAATGCTAAATGACTTAAAATGACTAAGTGTTTGTTGATATAAAAGATTATTATTTGTTATTTTTCAAGTGATTGATCTTGTTGAAGTTTTAAACGCAAATTACCAGGATGATCTGAGAATAGCATACTATTCTAAGCCGCGTGCATCGCTATGACTCAAAAAGAATGGATTGGGAGAGGCAACTCGGCGCCATGGGAATCAGTGCTAATTGATATTAATGTGAAACGCCTTCTTTGTGTGTAAAAGATCTCTTCCTCCGTCCAAAACCATTAATTTTTTTCAAACATATTAAGATTTCAGCCTTTTTTTAATTTAAACGATAAGAATTTCAACCAGTTGTTAGGTTATTATCTCGAGACGTTTAATTGTATGAACTTATAGAGACAGGTACCTAAAATAGAAAATAAACCTTTTCTGGGCTTATTAAATTAAAACCTTTGTAAATAATTTAACTTTTTATTTTAAATGTCAGTTTGCAGTCAGTATCACTTCCATTTAATTGAACGTTGTCAGTATAAATCAATAACACGTTCACTTATGCAAATCTGCATGACACTTGACACCAGCATTCGGTGAAATCAGATTTAGTTTTATTCTCATGTGATTGAAAACGATTACCACATCTATGCTTGTAATTCAATATGAAAATAAGCCGCTTCAGTCGGATAATCAGTTAGGAAAGGAGACAGAGACTATTAACTATCAGTAATTACATTACAGCGCGTGAAAAATAATTAATATTCCTTATTTCTCAATCAAGAAAACAGAGGCTGACGCTCTCCCTGCAGAATGAATAATTTTGGCAGGTTTTCATCACGCCGTATACATTCTTAATTTCACCATTCAAGTAATTATTCCACAAGGTTTACTTACGAACATTGTTTCTTTAATTAGAAGAAAAGAATATTTTATTTATGATATTTCAAAAGCAATGTTCGTATCATGCCGAGATATCTACGAATTAAATAATCGCATAAAGCAAGGTTAAATTCCCCAGGAACGTTCTATCTGAAAAAATGCCAAGTGAAGCTCTTAGTTGTGTGAGTCTGTGTTGGTGATTAGCAAGAAAACTATTTCACTTGGTATGGCGGCAAACAACACTGTAATAACACGTAATCTTTGATTTGTTTTGTTTTAATAGTTGCAAATGCAAATGGGTAAGAAACAAAGTTGATCTAGTTTGCCATGAAGATAACTTTCCTCTGGGCAAAAAAGCTAACAAAATGACACAGCTTTTTATTCTAATGAGTCATTAAGCACGACAGTGTTTTAATACCTCATAAATATAGGATTAGGTCGGCATTAAATGGATGTCGCTCTCTTGTCAATGACCAGGGTCATTATGTCGCTATATTAACACATGTCGGCCGGAAAGAGGATTCTGTGCCTAGTTTTTGGTTTTGCTTTATTCATGCCATCATTAACAGGTCCATTCTTTTTTAAGCCATCGCTTGACCAAATTCAAAGTGACTTCGTGTTGCGATATGTAATTTACACGAATAATGCCAGATTGGACCTTAAGTGTCAGTGAATTCATGTGCCGCTATTGAAAGTCAGATAAATACAATGAGCATTCCATAAACATATCGATTTAGGCGATAAAATATATTTTTGTTACGGCGTAATTGCCAATTTCAGCATGACAAAGTACGTACTGCATTCAATGAACAAAATTAGAGGTCATCATATTTATGAGTCATGGCCGACGACATAGCAAGGTTTTGGTTAAAATCAGTTAAATATGCAGCGAGTTTAAAAAAAAAAACACTTAAACAAGTTACCCAGCAATAAAAGGGTTACCGTAGCATATTGCCAGCTGCTGTAAGTTCCATGTAACGTAGAATGGTCACTGAAGAGACAGCATAACCAGAAATCCAAAGCGACCATAACGGGATATTAGTATTAGTCATATGTCCTTAACTGTTTGTAAACAGCACCTGAGAATTTATCAATTTTCTGTCTTGATAAAATGTTATTAATATTGGTTCATGAGAATTGGACAGAAATTCCTCAAACAAAGTAGAGCTTTTGAGTGAAAATACCTTCGATACCTCGCAATACAAATTATGACGCACACATTTACAGGCCCATTATCCGTTCTTTCATATGGCTTTGTAATTGTTTTCCTTCAGGACTATGTGATGATGACTGTCAATTCTCCATACATCATGACTGATGCATTATATCGCACTTCTACCATGTCAAGGAGTTTAGTTTATGTCAAATTTTCCTTGAAAGTAATTGTTCAATATCAAAATACATTTCAGGTAAGATCTCTTGGTAAAGGATCCTGAAGGCGGTCAGTATAATTCATAATTAATACATTTCATATAATTAAACTTTTGCCACATAGGTCCCACGAGCATGTTCTTTCTTTTGCTATTCAGTGTAAACAGGTCATTAAATATGGATCTAGTTCAATGGTGAATAAGAAAATGGACATTTGTTTCTGGCATGTATCAGTTTAAAGGCGATCACCTTCAAGGGAAAATAGAACCAATATGTTTGTACCATTGTAATAGTATATACCCCACGTTTAAATGTCATGAATGTTTACATAAAAATTACGATTTGTTATCACTGATTTGATTCTGTTGAGTCTGTATAGGTGAACAGGGTGCCTTTTTGCCGCACTATACTTGTTTAAATATGCAGAAACCTTGTCTCAATACGCCTGTAATATTTAGATACCCAATGGTGCTTAAAATTATATTTACATCCACAATTAATTAATTAATTAATTTTAATTAATTAATTAATTATTGTACAAATTGCAACGAGTAAATGTCAGTGTGTTTTTAACCAATCAGTATTTTCGAATGTCGTTTGACTGACATTGAAAGATTTTACACGCGAACGACTACGTTCATTATGTAAGTTTTCTTCCAGTATCGGTCAACAAGCCTCGTAATGCATAGATAAAGATTCAAAGTTGACCGCGATCAGGTTGCAATAAGTATAGCTATAAACTTAGATGAATAAGTCCCATGCCCATAATTTTATTAAACTCATTTCAATTTTTTCTACTTTAAAAAAGTTAACAATACTTCGGGTAGATAGAAGGATGAAATAAATTATTGACCAGTAACCATGAAACTCCTACAGTGATGACAATATAACTATTACTAACAATATACGATATTTTCATGTGCAGCTATCGTGCAGGCCAGAATTGTTCTATTTATTGTGGAGGAGTGGAGGAGGGTACAATCTCCTTCCCCAACCCTTTGTTAAGTTATAAAATGCTATTAAAAGTTTAATCACTTTTTCTTGCTCATCTTCCTGAAAAACATAAATTTTATCTGCTGCTCTGCCTTATCTAACAAATAAAGTGTAGTTTTAAGTTAATCTTCCCAAGTTCGAACATGCTTCCTCACACAGTTCGATATGTATATTTTCAAGCGTCCATTACTGTGTTCATCATACACGGGCAGTCATTGGAACGGGTTTTTCGTCTACGTCATTCGGAAACAAGAACTATTCAGATTTTGTCTCAGCTGTCGTACCTCATTAATACAACTGCCAACATACCGATATCTCTTGACACTGGCCAGTCCACTTGTTCATGATATGACAGATCTTCAGTAATGTCCACTCCTCTAAACTTCATGCTACATTATGTAATAGATTCAACGTATAAATCTGAGCAACCACTGCGCATCGCATTATTCAGCGCCCATTCAGTTGGACCTCCGGAAAAGCGCACAGAAATACTAAACTTTATCAATGGTCAAGATATCCACATCTTTTTCCTGATTCAAACATAGCTAAAACAAAGTGCAAGGATAAAACACCGACAGGTCACTCAATTAAGTCATTTCCCCGTCAGTTCCGCGGAGATATAATTGCTCTCCTCGCAAATAGCTATAACGTTAACATTCCAGTTCGAATATACATCGTTTGAACTGGTCCAAGCTACCCTTACAATCAAACGAAGGTCAGTCCATTTATTATGCCTCTCCTCGAAGTCGAGAAAACGAGCTGACAAAATCTCTCTTTTTGAACAGTTTCCTAAACTCATAGAATATTGGAATTCGATAGGTTGCAGCCTGATTATTCTTGGAGATTTTTTAAAATTGTCAATTTCAATATACTGGAAATCCATACACATCACAACTATTAGATTCCATTCCCGTTTTCAACTTCAAGGAGTTAGGTCTTAGACTGGATTCTGCATAGACCTAATGCTAATATTCTTCAGTCTGCATTGCTTTCTCACAAATTTGCATCAGTCCACATATGCAACATAATGCCACCTTGACCCATCAGTCCCTAATTCCCAATCCGTGTTTGCTACTAAGAGAAACCTCCGTGTAATAAATGTACCCAAACTAATGCATGACGTCCAAGCAAACCTAACGATTTTGTTACGTCCCACAGTACTTGATAAGTGCTTGTGTTCATTTCTTGACAAACATGCCCCAGCAAACAAGTTCGTGCAGAGTATCCATTCAGAAATGTTCTCAACGGAATAGTAGTGTTAGCGACCAGCTTCGCACTGCCAAAATGAGAAAGCCTAAGGCTGAGAGGCTTTGGCTTTCATCCGGTCTTTCTATTCATAACAAAATCTGTGTAGCCGCTAAGAAGAATGTCGCAAACATGATTAACGCATCAAAATCAACCTGCTTCAGTACTTAGATCACTAAAAGTTCCTGTGGCTAAGAGTTCTTGCATGCTACTAATAAGCTAACGCCAAGGAACAAATGTTCACCACTTCCAACGACCTTCTGTGCAGGTGACCTTCCGGATCTCTTTCCAAATTTCTTCCGTGATAAAGTTCAAACCATTATAAATCAACTTAACAACACAATTTCAACGACTCATCGTTACCACACAGTTATGATACAGAATTTCAATGGCAGCCTTTAACAGTTTTTGAGCCTTTCTCTTCAGAATTTTGCGTACAACCCTGATGAAAAGCGCCCCAAATTCATGTGAACTTGGTCCGATTCTAACATCAGTGATGATCGAGTGCTTAGATTCAATATTGTCTTCACTAAGCGATATTATTCGTACTTCTCTCTCATATCGAGTATTTTCATCGTTCTTCAAAGCTGTCATTGCATAACCGTTATAAAATATCACTTGACCATAACGATTAAAACCCTACAACCGTGTTTCTAACTTACCATTCACGTAAAAAGTCTTAAGAAAGGTTGTATTCTCCCAATTTGTATTAAATTGTCTTCTTAGCATTATACAATCTGCACACCGCCCTCACCACATGACTATAAATGCCCTTCTAAACGTACTTAATGACCTTCTTTCTGCTTTTGGATAGTGGAAAGATTACAGTTGTACCCTGCTTGACTTATTTAACATAATAGACAATGATATATGACTTCACCGCCTCCAGCATGCATTTGGCATTCATGATACAGCCATATCATGGTTCAAAACATACTTAGGTGATAGGACACAAAATGGAAAACATTCCTGCCCAGTAGATCTGTGGTTTGGTGTTCCGCAGGGTTCTGTTCTTGGACCCGTTCTCTTCATTCTATAAACTCAGTTCCTTTCAAGTGTCATACCTCGTCAACCGGTGTTTCACCAATTGTTACGCAGATCACACCAAAATATACAAATCTAAGTCACCCAACTTGAAGTTCATACTAGCACCCGGGACCTAGAGAGGTGCATCTCCGATGTGCTGTCATGAATGACATATAACTGAATGATGATGAAACTACTCTGATCACCAAACAAAAAGGCTTTCTGATTCCCAGCCTTTACCGCAAATAATAAGTACCAGCAACACCAAAATTAAATTCACACAATCAGTACCAATCCTAACTGTCACTCTCCACAGTACTCTCTAATTACACCAATATGTCATGAACACTTGCAAGATTGCCTATCCGGAGCTGAGACTCATTCATGCACAATATTCTTTCTGTTGATGCCACTAAAACACCTATTTGTTCCTTAGTACTTTCTAGGCGTAACTATTGTAAATCTCATATATCTGGTTTGTTTCAATATCTGCTACAGAAACTTTAACATTCTAAACAAAGCTGCTCGGATCGTCCTTATAGCACCAAGAACCGAGCACTAGTCCCACTGCTCTATACCCTGGATTGTCTGCCCATTCGCTACAGAATCAAGCACAAAATGTGTTCTCTCTACTACATTTTGTTCACTGCCTCCAGTCCGAAATACCTACATGGCCTCAACCATTTGTACACTCCTTTTAGACACCGGCGCTACTCTTGTGACGCTCGTATTCTCATCATTCCCACTATGAAAACCTACGCAGTAAAGGCCTTAGCAAACGCAGGGCCCGATTTGGATCATTTTGGCGGGGCCCCCTGAATGTACGCGCGCCGGGCACTCTGTGAGCACGGCATTTGGAAATAAACTTTTCAACAAGTTTTATATGATATTGAACTTAAAATTTTCTTCCATCGCATTAAAATTACTTTCTCTCTCTATGGATATATTTTTAAAAATAACTAATGCGCGGGGCCTCTGAGAGCGGGGCCCTATCGGGCCAAATCGGTCCAATCGGCCTAAGGCCGGCCCTGGACCTATGGACAATGTTCTTTTGCATGCCTAAGCTCAATTACCTGGAACGAATTGCCTGTTGAACTTAGAAACAATGTCACTGTGATCTCATTCACAAGTGCTCGAAAACTTGCTTATTATGACTGCAAGAATAGATTAAATATTTACAATGTTTCCTTACCATATAAATATTTTCAGCATGCTTTTGTTTTTATCTTCTTTTTATATATGTATACATGCTTATACATATGTATGTATGTATGTATGTATGTATGTATGTATGTATGTATGTATGTATGTATGTGTGCGTGTGTATGGATATATGTATATACATATGTGATGTGTAATTGTATATATGCATGTGTGAGTGTGCATGGGAATGTGAATATACACACGCAAGTATATATCTTTAGTATTTATTGAATATTTGTACATGGGATAGATTTGTTTTACTGTCTGTATCCAACATTCCACTATCAATTTATGTTACAGACTTAAATGTATATGTATATACTTGCTGATGTACAATCGGCAATATTTGTATGTGCTGCAGATGTCTCACCCTTCTGAAGGTGTGCGTGATTATTTCGCTATTTATGTGACATGTTTGGCCCAGTGATATATGCGTCTTAAAGGGTAGTCGCGGTATCTCAGTTGGTAGAGTCTCAGTCTATTAATCCAAGGCAAGCGGGTTCAATACCCGCCCAAACCAGCCCAGGTCGGCTTCCACTCTTCCACACTGTATTCTTGGAAAAGGCATTTAATTCCCATTTCCTCGGAGTGATAAAGCTAACAATATGTTAAAATGCATGTTGAAAAACAGCCAACGGTCACGAAGATTAACCATTCGTCCAGGACTTAATGAATAGTTTCAGAGATTTGATTTAATCAGATTTCCTTAATTAATATTAACGTTCTTGTGTATATATGATCCAATGTTGCAAGCCTTTTTTCTACTCATTTCGAAGAAAAATATAAAATTATCTTTGGCAATAACGATTACATATTGATATTATCAGGATGAACTAAAGAGACTCAACAGAAGACCCGTGAATAAACATTGTTGACAAGAGAATAGTGTACGTATATGTCCGTACGTATAAAGCTGTATTGAATGAACGGTTTTAATTTCATGACACCATATAGGGATACATCACCTTTTAATTGTACCCCAGTTTGACATGAAGATAAAGCATCATAGTCTGTTAGATGCTTGAGATTGGAACACTTAGACAGCTGATAAAGCATCGTAGTCTGTCAGATGCTCGAGGTTCGAACACTGGGACTGCTGATAAAGCATCATAGTCTGTCAGATGCTGTGCAAATTGTAATATGTGTAATGATCACTATATATATACTCCGCCCCCCTTTAAATAATATTAATTGTACGAACTGTTTCGGTAGGCAACCGATATTGAATAATCTGTAATAACTCTTTAAGTCTTGCTGCATGGTGCTATCGGACATTACCATTTCAAAATTTAACTTAGCTGCACCCGATATGCAATAGAAGATTGTTCACTATAACCAGTATCGTAAAATTGATTCACAACAGCTTGTGTACTCTTTAAAGTTGCATTGCCTTAGAGAATTTTAACATCTGTCAAGGTATGCATTCTACTACCGTTTGAAATTCAAACATATGATACGTCTTATCTACAGAATCATGAATCGATAAAACATATATAAGGAAGAACAAACGTTACACGATTTCCGCCGGTCGGTAGCTCAAGGTTTTTAAAATTAATTTATATCTAATTAATCAAACAATTTGTTTGTTCATGAATTATTATCATTGTGCGTTAAAATTGCAATTGCGAAATCGGCAGAATAAAAGCTTGGATTAAAGATACATAAACATGTTAATTAAAGAAATTTAACAAATTCATAAACTGTCATTCTTCATAATACCACAAGCAATGACTGTGTGGCATTTTTTTAAAAAAAAGGGTGCAGGGTTTACATGAAACAAAGTTCTTTGGGTAAAAGTCAAACATGCCTGTTGAAATATTAATACACGCAGTTCACTATTATTATACTGTTGAAGAAAGTCAGTATCTAAACATTGTATTTACTACTGAATTTTGTAAAGCAGTGAGAAAATCCACTAGGAAGCACGATTACAAAGTAGTTATTACACGAAGAATTAGTTTATTTCAGAAGCAACATCTTTATTCTGCGTTTCTAAAATTAGGAACAGTGTGAATGAATGAATGAATGAATAAATAAATGAATGAATGAATGAAACTAATTAATTAATTAATCAGTAACGAATTACTTAATTAATTAATTGTTCGAATGTTTAATTTCGCTTTTTCTAAAATTTATGAAGGGTTTATGCATCTTCATTGCCATGTCTATAATGTATTCCTTAACTGTAGACGTCAAACTCATTGAATATTGAACTTAAGTCCAAAGGAAACGTATACTGGCATATCATCTTTTTTCACATTCATGCTGATGAATAGTTTTAAAGATATATCCGTAGTGTACGAGAATACATGTTGCTGACAGAAGCCATAAACTATATCTCGACCTCTGTCACAATCTATATAGGCAATTGTATTCTGTAACACCTGTTGGACCATGTGAACGTTTGATGTCTTAATATCAGCTGTTTGCGTTTTTAATGTCAAGTTAAGGGTAAAACAGGAGTTTCAGCTGTATTTTATTATTTTTTAAGCAGGTAGATACTTTAGAGTAGGGTCCCGACACTTTCTCAAAAAGATTAACTTTGTGTATCTTGGAAAGGTTTTGTGTGTGTGTGTGTGTGTGTGTGTGTGTGTGTGTTGGATTTTTAACGTAGCTTTAAATAAAATTTCAGTCATATCGCTACCACGTCTGCAATGTGGCAGTTTATAATGATGTCTAGCACCGGGGCATCATGTCACAGACATGTGGCATCATGTCCCACCCAGTCACATTATCCTGACACCAAGCAGACTAGTCCTAACACTAACCTCCTAATGCTGAGCACCAAGCGAGGCAGCCGGTAGCACCATTTTTATAAGTCTTTGGTATGACTTGGCCGGGGTTAGAGCCCGCGACCTCTCATCCGAGGCGGACGCTCTAACCACTTAGACCACCGGAGTGGTCCTGTTGTGTGTGGAATTGGACACATTACACTTATGAAAAATTAACTGAAATCAAGCAAACATGAACGAATATTTTCCAAGTCCTAGTCATGCATCACACGTTCGCGAAAACAAGCGACGGGAAAATCGATAGTTCTTCCAAAAGTCCGAAATGGCACCAAACAAACACACCGACATTAAACTCCATTTATGATTTTGTTTTGAAAAAAATCGTGCTTATATAAAATTCTGTATATTAAAGTTTCTTATACTATATTGATAGACGTCAACTATCTGTTCTGGTGAACCATATGGCTTGTACTTACTATTTCCTTGAACGAAATCCTGTTATGTCTTTTGCTCGTTTTTTAACATTCCTACACAAGCTGTTACTCGTTTCGACATACTTTACGTAATAAAGGTAAAACTAATTAAAATCCTTTCTTAACAATATACATCTTAGCCTTGAAACTGAATCTCCATATTTTCTTGTAACTTTCTCGAATATATAACACAACTCGTGTTCTGATTACCGTTGCTGGTTTTTGCTGGATGCCATAGATATTGACGGTATGTATAAATTCTCGGTATTAACACAAACTCATGAAATGCGTGTACTTCTAACTCACACGGTCTTTTGCATACTCATGAAATGCGTGTACTTCTAACTCACACGGTCTTTTAAATGCATATTTAGATTTCAATATCTGGAAGGTTCAAGTCTTATCTGAAATCTTTTGAGATTATCGTTTGAGTTAAAAATGTTTATTCCAGGGTAATGAAATTTCTAAACAGTGCAGGAATATATTTTCCTCAAAATAACAAACATAATGAGACCTGTTCTTAATAAACTTAAAATTTGCTGCATTACATGTTACAGTAAACAATGTTTTTATTCGTTGAAATCAGACAAGGTACAAAAGCAGCCATCTTTCGCCCAGTCCGATGATATGTCTGAAGGAGAGGTTGTATTGAAGACTGGAAGAATTAGTTAATGTGCAGAACAGTGTTGTTTTAGTTCCAGGAATACCAATGAAAGCATCAACGACATTTTCCAGAAATTGTGTAATGTGTTCTCAGATGTTAGCGGGCTGAGTGCTTGTCATGGCGACTGTAACATTAACTGCAGCAAACTTTTAGTAATTATTATCTTATTTGCTGTCAAGATGGATGTATTTACACCGTCCATCTGCTATCCAATGGCCACGATTAACCCTTCAGCAGTTCATATAAAAATCATTTAAAACTCAGAATTTGTATTGATGCTTGCGTGAATTACTCATACTAAGATTTTAAAACGACGACAGCGGCGAGTCGCGATTGTTAGTCCATTTTTCATTTTGTAATGAATAACGATCGAACTACTAAGAATATTTATCCGCTGATGATGCGCGATTATGGTTTGTTAGATTAGATTTGGTTATTGGACTGTTTTTGGTGAGTCGCCTCTGTCGGAGTGCACCACATATGTTACGACAGCAAAGGATGCGAGTTTCCCGATTATGACTATGTCTCCTTTCGTCGCCATATTTTTCCACGTGAACGAAAGTAGTTCAGGATATAATTCTCAAAGGCGATGAATTACATCCTAGGAATTTATTTATTTTCTTAGCTGAATGCTAACTCAAGAGCATGCGCAACACCGCATCTAGCAAGCATGTCTGTTTCATTGAAAGTGAGATTAAACCTATACCGGCCAACGGAAGCGGTGAAGGTAGAAATAAGTCCTTCTTATTTATTAGTGGAACATATGTAAAGAAATAGAAACAACCCGTTTTTAATGCCAAATAAATATAATATTATGAATTTGTCGATGAAAATTATTAATATTTTATAATTAGAACTGTTCAGATATACACCCAGATGGTGAATACATAAAATCATAGACGTTCCATTTTAGGATTAATATTGAATTATGCCCCTTTGTACAATGCTTAGATGGTACAAATTTATAATATAAAATTTTAATATTAAGAATATTTTAATTATTTTTATTATTTTCATACACAAATAGTTCAAAAGAAGCAGCACAGATTGATGGTACATTATTAAATTGCACAATACTTTTATATTCATATTTGTCTCACCTTTCTACAAATATTAAAAGATTATAAATGTTCAATTCCATTGTTATGTGTTAGGCAATTTCGTGACATATGCAGCAGAAAGTAATAAGAAAAGACCAGGCTGCTGTATGTATAAATAAAGTTGTCACTGTGAAATACGGTTAAAAGTGTCAACGTGCACAAATGTTTGCAAAAACCAGACAGTCTTTGGTAATAAGATTAATACACGCAGATTCCATGCAACTCGTCAGGTATTTTAGTGACAGTCCTATTCAAGGTGTATGGAAAATAAATAAACCAGAATAAACAAAACTTACCCTGAAATTATGTGGCGGTTATCCTGCTTATTACGTAGCATATTAGCCCTGTAAGCAAACTACTTAGAAGCTGGCTCAGTCCAACTAAACCAGATATTGTGCGTCTGTTTCTGATATATAAAAACGCGGTGGCTTTGTTTTTAATATATCTATATCATGTACATATTAATGTGGGTCAACCCAATGAAACCAGTTATTTAGTGCCTTTGACCTTCACCGATAAGCACCGGAAGTGACAAACTACAATAAATTTATCGATAAAGTTCATATATAATCTTAGATTTTAAACCTATTGGATAGATAATATCCAGACGGTGAATCTAATGTGCCTCTTTTAACAGACCTTCCATTTCCGAATTAACAATATCAATTACCTTACATGAGAAATCTTGTAAATTATGGATAACATCATTAAAGTGTGTGTGGAGACATGAGATTAACAAGATGGATCAACAGAGGTATTGATGTCAAATATATGTTTGTTCGTGCTTTCAGATACATGCTGACAGGATTTTCTAACATATTTCTTTGTGCAAGTTATCAAATTTATAGCGTCAGATGTTAGTATTATAACGCATATTTCTTTGGTATTTCTGCTCCTGAAAAAAATATTTTGATTAATGAAAGAACAGTGCGAACATCTGGGTCTATTACATTTAGTTGATGAACCATGACTTTTGACAACCTTAACTCATTTACTATTGAAAAATTCTAAAACTGTGAATGATGTCACAACCTATATGCCCTACTTTCCAGTTATATTGTTCATACTTAATAAACATATTTATATTTCATCTTCTCCCCATGCTATTATTATTATGCTTATCCACATATGTTCTTCCAGTCAGCTTTACTGCCTCGCTTGGCGCTCAGCATTAAGTGGTTAGTATTAGGACTGGTCGGCCTGGTGTCAGGATAATTTGACTGGGTGGGACATTATGCTGCATGTCTGCGGCATGATGCCCCAATGCTAGACATCATTATAAACTGCCACACTGCAGACATGGTAGCGATATGACTGAAATTTGTTTTAAAGCTACGTTAAAAATCCAAATCACACACACACACACACACACACACACACACACACACACACAGAGCTTTATTTCGCCACTGTGTTCCTTATGAAATATGTATACGTTTACAAGGCAATTATAAATCTTTCTCGAAAGTGACGTCCAGTATAAGACTTTACTGTTATATGCCAACCAGCGCCATCACCTCATACACAAAATAATGTGTAAATAAATACATTGTGACGTCAAGGACTGTAATAACCGTAGAAACCCAATTCCTCATTTGCTTTCTTCTTTTTCTTCTCTATGGTTTGGAGATGACGCTAGCAGATTACTTACCCATCTTAAAAAATATTTGATGTCGATCTTCATTGAAAGCGTGCTTGGCCACTAAAAGATATGGGTTCTAACAAAATTCTTTGTATTTTATATTAAAACCCTGCATATTTTCCAGGAAAATATTCGGGGATAGTGTACAAAATGTTTTTGGATGTATATTTGTCTCGACACGATTTGCCTTTTCAAAATTTGAAGCCCTTACGAGCAAAGAAGCTGAGAGTCCGTTTGAAGCCATTGTGTTTTTGCACATGAAACGGCTGAGACATCAATAGTTTTGTTTAATTGCATGGAGAAAAAATGGCTCATTACAGCGCTTTTTTCTTTTATGCACATGACCATGGCGCGAAACATGAGTGATTATAAATATCATATTCAACGTACGTGAAGGTTTTCAAATCCGAACAATCGGTTCACATACATAATTTACGTAGGATATATCTGCATTAAGTAATTTGCATTGACTTTCTTAATAAACCTGATAAAGCTAAATGAAATCTAGTAGTAGTATGTGGCACTTAAGTGCTGCACGGGAATTAAAATTACACCGTAAGCTGACATGTGGAGGGGGGTTGGGAGGACTTTGGAGAGCCGTACGGGAATTAAACATTGAGGATATAAAATTGACATCTATGCCGTCGAGAGCAAATTGTATACAAATTGTATACATTGTTTTAATGTTAGAAGTTGTTAACCTCATATGGACTCTAGCATTAGTAGTTATATGGGCCACCTGGGTATCTACTGGAATTAACATTACATCCTTGACTCATGATGGTGCCTGTAGGGACGTCCAGGAGAAATGTAATGCTAATTTTTAACATGAGAATCCTGTAGAAACCCATATTCCTATAATTATTTTTTCACAAATGGGATGATATGGGTACTGATTGGAAATGTAATGCAAAAATTACCCAGTCATCAACAATCCAACAGGCAGTTTTTTTACTATCCGATACCCCACACATACCATCCAATACGCCGGTTGTATTAACCAGTACCCTATACTACCTATCTAACACAATCAGTCATCCATTATCAAACAACCCACATTATACCATCATCATGCCCTTTGTAATGACTCGCTGTTTAGTGGCTATGTGCAAATATCCGATATTTATATATAAAGCATTACCTAGACTTAAAATTATATTGGCGGCGTCAGTAAATTTACATACATTGCATTTAAGTGTTAATTAATGGAGCGTAAGTTAAAATAGCACAAAATCGAATGCGACTAAAAGTAATGCTAAAATTTCGAAACATTCCGAGAATGTCACGGAATTTAACCGAGACTAGAAAAATAAAGCTGAACGTAGAATAAATGGTCTAGATTATAAGTAGTACAAAAATCTCGAAACTCATGTCTTTAGCGTAGACCAGAAAATATCCCTCCAAAAGTTAAAAATATCGTCGAGACTAAAAATAATGCTCACATTCCATAACTCATACGAAATTCAGTGGATATTAAAAGGAAATCCCTCGCCACATCTAAAAATAATTAAATGTTAAATATTTACAATTTTAAATTTCTGTACAAATTAAAATTATTTTTCTTAAAAAAAAAAAAAAAAAAAAAAAAAAAAAAAAAAAAAAAAAAAAAAAAAAAAAAAAAAAAACCAAAAACAATTTTTAATAGAAGCATCGCCTTAAGGAGAACGTACTGTATTGTGAGTTCGTGACTGAATTTATTTAATAAGAATCCGTTCGGCAAAAATATAAATTTTTCATCGCAAAATATGTCCCTGTAAATGGATACTTTAGAAAAGCACACGCGTAATCGACCACTGGAACTGCAAGAATGCATTCAGCTTGAGAAAGTCAAGATAAAAGTGAACTGCAAAGATCTATTGAATAAGACATGGCATAAATGGGACATGGCATAAATAGGGCAGGGCATAAATAGGACATGGCATCAATAGGACATGCCATCAATAGGACATGGCATAGACTTTTTAATCACAGATATCCGGATGTATCAGACGACATTATTTTGCAAAATTTCAAATGGTCAGAAATAGATAAACTGCGAAGACATTATAAAACTTACCATGCGAAGACTCTACCAGTCAGCGTAGCTCCAAATTCTGCGGTAGGAAGTCAATGACAATGTTGAAGACTTAGTGACTTATCAAGTACTTTATCAAGAACTGATTACACAACACGAAGCGATTCCATTAAAGTTGGGACGACGTGTGATGTGTGTGTTAGTAACTATATTTATTGGATTTCGTTTAAGAGCAGATTATTTGGGCTAATTTATGAACAGTACATGCAAAATCTTGACAGTCAAAACTTTGTTTGTGCATAAAAAATCTTAGCGCTGTAAATATTGCGAACGGTGGTGAATACCACCTTATCAATTAAGCCTACAGCTGGAAGAATATACGTGACTGGAAACGTCTAGGATTTGGCGCTTGGAAAAAAGGCAACTGCCTATGCGAAAGACATCTCGTTTAATCGATGAAAGAAAAAAGCCTCATGAACATTGTTTTTTAATTAAACGTAAATATTGATGATGATCTTATTACCTCATGACATATGAAACATATAAAATAAATATATAAAATAAATAAAATATCTTATGCTGTTGATGGAATCCCAGAATTCTAAATACAACTGAAAAAGGTTAGACTGTTGGGAGGCACTGAATCTTCGACATCCTTTTAACATGTTAATTTCTGGGCCAAATGGTTCAAGCAAAACTGAAGTTGTCAACGTTTGATCGAACATAAATCATAAATCTAACGTCCTCCAAAACGTATCGCTTGGTGTTACAAATAGTGGCAATTTGCTTCCACGTTACTGAAAGAATGTCAGAAAGAATCCATCTTTTGCTCCTGCCTGACCTAAGTCAAACACATCTTGTCATCTTCAATAACATGTAAGGAGTAGTCGAAGAAGAAATTAAATTTTGGTTTATACGAATATGACATTACCGTAATGCAGATATTATTTATTTACGTTACTCAAAATTTATTTAAACAAAGTCAAGCGCATCGCACCTTTAGTCTCAATGTACACACATGTGGTGTTGATTAAAATTCCAAGAGACAAATCAGCGAGTTCAAGTGATGGTCAAACAGTTAGGAACACCTCGGCTGATTTAAGCATATCGCAATGCCACTCAATCGCCAAGAGCGTATTTACTCATTGATTTAAAATCTACCACTCGCGGTTATTTGAGATTTCGTACGAATTTGTTTCACGATTTTTGTCATAAGGTCCAGTCGTAATTTACACGTTGCCTTCCTCATTTTCATCTGTCTAAATAACACGAAAAGAGACTATCAAAATATCACTCACTTCTTCTCTTTCTGACTTTATTCAACCTGACCTTCTTTCAATTGATTCGTGCATTCTATGCCATCAGTCGCGAAAAATAATTCAAACTTGCGTTCACATTTGTTTTGTAGATATACTTAAAGAAGTGTTGCGATGGTTAACATTGATATCACGTCAATAATTACTACGAAGGATCATTCACATGCCACATCAAAGAAACGTTTCTTTGAAAAGCATGAAATAGCTTCGTCACAACCAGCTGATCCAAGAATCGATACTCAAAACAAAACACAAATCATCTTGACACCAGATGGACGTGCATCTTTAGGAAGGGTCATTATTTGTTCACTTTTAAAATGGGATCCAAAAAGACGCAGCTGTAAGAGCCTAATAACCCAAAAGAGAGACGAAAAGGAAGAGGGTTTCAGTAAAGTTTATCTCTACCAAGAAGAAGACCACACCCCATCCAACCCCGGAATAAAAGAAAAACTGATTCTAGAAAACCTCGATTGGTGACCGTCTGTCCGTCCACTTCCATCTCTCTCTTAATGATGATCGGTGCCAAACGTGAATTAAAACCAGCGTTTCCCAATTTAAAGAAATGATTGAAAACCCATTTTAAGAAACTTCTGCTCCATTGATGTTTCTACCGTTCTAGCTGCTACTGCAGCCAAACATGTGGCCTTCCTGAAGAAAAAGTGCAAGACAAGATATTATCGAACACTGGGGGAAGTACTGAGGAACAACAACAACATGGATATATTTTAGTCAGCATTTGCTAACAGTCTTTTCTATGCCGTTGGCTACGGAGGAATTAAAAGCATATATTGTGGATATACACTCAGTTTAGATCCTTGGATTGCCGCATCACAAGCCATTGAATATAAAAAGAAGCAGAAGTTACTAACATGCCATTAAACACAGCCGCATCTCGTTCACAAGGTTCCTCCCTCCAATAAATACACAAAATACCACTGTGGGCGTGATGTGGAGAACGTGTTCCATTAAAATAAAATCGTCTCTCATCTGTCAGATG
>JAECUM010042566.1:0-21088 GCA_016617855.1 Megalonaias nervosa
TATACAGAGAGAGAGAGAGAGAGAGAGAGAGAGAGAGATAGGCCGACAGACTGATCGATCACTGACTCAACTAATACAGTTCATCGTCTCGCGCGCGCACACACACACACACACACACACACACACACATACATACTTCTGAGTAGATAATTGTGTCATTAAAGCTTTTATTCTTCTTTTAGACTTATTTCAATGGCTTTTCGTGTAGTATTTTATGCTTGACCGGTTCTTTGCAATCATGGTCCCTCGCTCTCTCAGATTAATACATCATTTCTGTACACGAATAAATATGTGGGAGCTTATGCTTTGTTGAGTATATCCTAGTCAGAAAAGAAGAACAGCCCTAATAAATGTTGATTTTCATTTTTAATTTTGTCATAAGTATTACGAACCTTCATTTATTATATTGTTACGTGTAGGCTTGTACAAAAGTAACAAAAAGAGAAGGATGAAAGGGAATTTTAAATTAAGTTAAAAGAAATAGAGCTGGCAAGTGAAAGGCAAAGGGTTACGTGACCAATAATTTGAACAGCGCAATAAAAATAAAATGCCATTTAGCACGTAGCTAGAATAGCCCTATCTAAGAATCAGATTCTCACGCTGGAAATGAATTTAAAAATAAAACTGTTTACAACAGAGCTAACACGTTGGCTGAAGATGACCTTGGTAATAGCCAATCATTTTCGCGTAGTGTTTACAAAATCTATGAACCAAAATGAGCAAAAATAGTGCTTAAGTCATACTTTTACGTTCTAATCAGACCGATTTTTTTCAAAAATATCAAATCCCGTGAAAATAATCATTACAATAAAATGTAATGAAACAAAAAATAAAATAAAAAAGAATTTAAAAACTAACACAATTAATTAAATTACATATACGTAACACATCGTATTACAATAAGATTAGCCAATCATCTCCTCCTCATCTGACTGCGGTTGATCTAACTCATTTGCTCCTCTGTCATTTTAGCTATTGTTTTGTTGTAAAGCTGAGGAATATTTACAGGAGGAGATAGGCTTGAATCTTGGATTGTGCGAATATGTGCTCTAACCGTTGGCCTGCTGTTCTTTTGAAAGCATTCGTTCTCTAGCAAAGTATCCATTTTGGTACTTCTGAGATGTCAATTGTTACAAGAAAAACGTTGGCGTCATATTTTAGAATTCTTATACGTCAAACTATCTGTAAAACGCCTCTGCTAGCTTTTCCATTTCTGTTTAATATTTATCAGTCGAAGCAGAGCGCTCGCATTTTTTTCTTCAAATACTCCTTATGGCGTGTCATATCAAACAGGCTGTTGTTAAATACGACTAGTTGCATCGTCATCTGGAATTGGTGCGTCATTAAAATATCGGGGATTTTAGCAAGCTTATCGCTAAAAGTAGTAAAAACTATTTTGTTTTTTACTGTTAACGTTCCATTGTGTGCAAGAGTAGCTGCAAGCTTGTTATAAGATAATTCAAAATGGCAACCACCGCTTAACATTCCTGAGGCAGCTACTCCGCATTTTCGTGCCGTTTTTCATGACATATGCGTTTGTTGATAGTATTCATCCCTATTAGTGATTTCATTATGCATTGGCTGTTCTGGTGGAATGTGTTATTTCATTTACTTCTTTTAGAAAAGAGATGTATTAGACTTGTTCTCAGTCGTTTTGCATCACTATTACTGCAATCGTCTTTTGTTTTGAAAATGACGTCATCACGTTATACTCACCAGTCGACGATGGACTCTCACTGATTGCATTAGATAAAAACTCCTTGGCGATCTATATCACATTGTGGACTAGACATAACGACCCGGGATTATATTAATCTTTACTTAAATGTAATGGCAGAAGGAAAAGAAACTTTGTTTCAAAGCAGGTGTAATGAAATAAATCGACCCTCATATAATAATCACCAACGGGTTGAAATTTTATTTAGAAAAATGACCCCCGGTCATTAATCTATATAGAATAACGACCCCCAAGCCATTAAAATATTGACCTCATCCATAGAATTTTGACTCTCCGAGGGGTCAGTTTATCCTACGTTTTAAATTTATATGTATGAAGCAAAATGACTTCTGGTCAGTATGTGTTGTAGATGAAAAACATTGTTTACTTTTTTGCCTGCAATGGCCTATCATCTCGTAATAAGTTTTCTTTTTTTGAGATGGCACACGAAATTTAAACATTGAAAGTGTTTTGTGTAATACAAGACCGGGAAAAATGTCTTAAAAATCCATATAGTCTTTGGTTGGTTGAATGTTGCTATATATCTTCTTTTTCTTCTTGTTCTTCTGATTGGGCCCCCCCCCCCCCCAATCAAGGCCCACTTTTGCAAAACGGGGGCTATAAATGTTATTTCTACCTGTAAAAATGCTGATTTATTAGTTACCAAACGCCAATCCGAGCCTTGTATGTAAGCCTGATTGAAGCACCGGTTACAATCCACGCTGACTTCAATGGAAAATTACTGGCATCGGTTACTGTCCATTCTGACCCCAATGGAAAATTACTATCACGTGTATACTGCGTGATTTAATCCCACTCTCGTCCATTCTGACCTCAATGGAAAATTACTGGGCAGTACATTGCGCGATTTTTATTCAAACGGTCTATCAGTAAACGCGCACTTGAAATTGTGTACATGTCGTCTGTTGAACGTGCTGCGGTGGCTGAAATAAATTACAACAATGATACCTGCGGTGATTACAGATAATTTTATCGGTATACAGAGAGAGAGAGAGAGAGAGAGAGAGAGAGAGAGAGAGAGAGAGAGAGAGAGAGAGAGAGAGAGAGAGAATTTTATTGGCATAAGCAGGACACAGAATTTATTAAGTATCTGAGCAGTAATGTATATCGTAACTGCTATTGAATTTTGCTTGAGCCGGGAAACCCGCGTGTTATTATTAGCAGGTCAATTCGTTACAATGCTTATTTTTAGCAGGGCTTGACACTTGACGCTGGGATGTCTAAATTATGATTTGAATTTGCATTTTGGCAATTCGCCCTGGTAAAAAATATACGTTACATTACTGGATATACTGAACTATTATATATCCACTGACTTAGTGATCTGTAATTAAATCGTTGTTGTAATAATAATAATAATAATGAGTGATTCTGAGCTTGCCGTGTAATCAATCAAGGTCACAATCTTGTAATCTGGGGCATAAAAGAAATAACACCTACTACTGTGTAATCCGGGCCTAAAAAAAGTTTCTGTTATAAAACGCCAATCCGAGGCTTGTATCGAGCGATGTTACTGATCAAATATAAATAAATTTTATTTCTTGTTAAGTCTCTTTGAAGTAGCTGAATTAATTATATCGTTTGCGACTTATTGTACAGAATATACATGAGTGTCAAAATATTTTCCATTAGCAGACATTGATAAAAATTACTTTATCCCTACTGTATCAAACTTAATTTATTTAACCGGACTCGGTGGGGGTTTTTTTTGTATTTGCCTGTTCTTCCACGTATTGCGTTTTTCTCTTTTTGTGATAGCTCGTAAGTTTTACAGATTCGTTCTATTTGAGTTGATGTGATCGATAACAAGCCAAACATCTATTGCCCCAACGAAGCACTCATAAACAAATCTAGATAATAATTTTTCATAATCTTACTATTTTGAATTTTGATACCGATAACTAGGTAACCCATATTACTTGCATTGCCGAGAATTTTGTTGTTGTTGTTGTTGTTGTTTTTTTTTTTTTTTTTGTTTTTTTTGTTTTGCGACGGCAGTTTCTGATTACACCAGCTCTGTTGGCTTCATAATTATCGTATACCGGATATTTCGCACATTCATCAATCACTTTCTAAGCTTTCTCCATTGTATCATTCTACTTTCTTTAATACTACATTATTATTTTTTATGTATCTGTCGATGTAGTCTCGTGTGTCTTTTATTTTGACATTATCATCACCGTTCATTATCTCAAAGTATCTTTTCAACGCGAGATATTTTCGTCTACCACAAGCGTCATATAGTTCAGTTCTCCCTTTCACCCCCACTCCACATATCATACAGGGTTTCGGGCCGGTACTGCCAAGTCTGGTATTTATCATATGAGCACTACAATAATCTCCGCGACAGTTTTTTTTCCACAGGGAGTCACTGATCCGATCTTTAGCCACCTGCAAGTATTTTTTGCCGTTGGAATAATTATAGTTATATTATTTTTCTAATTAGAGGAAAGTTATATTATATTAAAGAAAGTATATTGGATATTATAGTAAAGAGTAATTCTACTGTGGCAAAGCAGCTGCGAGAACAGTATTTTAGTCTAAGCGGGATAAAACTAGCTTTCCCAAGGTCGAAAATTGCACCAAAATAATGAAATCAGATTAACGAATTATTAACCGCGAGGGAAATTGAGTGGTTAGCCAAGATTGAAGCAAAACACACCACCAAGTTTGACTTCTACAGATTACCAGGTGATAAAAAACAACCACCATCTGAGTTACAGTTACACGAATTTATCAAAATGGCCAAAAAAGAGTTTGCGCAAGATGGTGCGTCTCATGTTTTTTCAACATTTAGGATAGACGGCGATGGTATTTTCGTTGACTCCACCATGAAAGATAAACGAGCAGTGACTATTATTAATAATCTTGTGCATGACAGCAAGTACATATTCCGAACAAATTTTATTGTCGAACGTGTTAGTCAAGATGACCCAACCTGGATTACTCATGATAAACTCAACCCTGCTAACTATTCACGGCAACATAACAATGTCGTCAGCGTGGACAAAACTCCAAACCAGGCATGTTTACCGGAATAGACAAAAACTATTACAATAACGCGTATCCAGTATCCGGTGTTGTTTATGCACTATACCGCTTAAACGATCCTGATATTAGTGCTCCTGCCCCAGTGAGAACAGGCACGTTGAACTGTGTGGCTCAGAGTGTCAGAGAACATTTTATTAACTAGAGACGTTAACGGACTTACGGAATCATGAATAAAAAATATAAATGAATGGGAAGATTCTCTCATCGACGGAGCTAAATTAGATGATGTAGCAGTATTGGAAACAAATTTTAAGTTTCCGATCGTGGTAAATACAATAACAAACGAAATTTTGTATAATTCTGGCAAATACTGTAGTAAAGGAGCCCCAATAGCGATTATAGACCATAATTCACGCGCATGGACAAAATCAGTAGCAAAGTTTCCACGAGAAAGAACAACTAGATTTTATGACGGCGATAGTTTTGAGGATATTTATAATATTAGTGCGCGTGACTCTATATCTCTCTGGCTATTTCACGGTGACGACGCAGATTTATCTGCATCAGATTCATCTGCCGCAGATTTATTTGCCACATGATTTATTTGCTACAAATGACTCAACATTTGATCAATTTGTGCTACCGTCCGGTATACTTTATCGGAAGGAATCTCTCCAAAGTGCGGTGAAACAGATTGCGGTAAAATATGAGGGCGACAGCGATGAATTACTCAATAACTGTTTTACTACGTCGTCTGCTGTGGCTCATATTGTACAAAAAAAAAAAAAATTCATGGTGTCCAACTCCGAAAGAATTTCTCGACGATATATCACGATAATGTGTCCAATTTGGAAATGGTGGTCTCCGGAACACAAAATATAATTCCGCCGATATGATCTCAGTTGACAATGTGGCATTTTACCCTGCTAGTTGTCTTGGATAAGGCGAATGTCATCCGTATTTTGAACGATCCGGTCTTCCAACATACGAAATGACCAGAGTAGCTATAAACGGCCCACTTGCTCTGGACTACGATTTGACTCGATTTGCCGAGATTGAATCATTCGAGTTCTCAGCGAGTATACATCCGGTTGTATCTGCCTGGTTTGGTCGTAATTTTAATAAACCAGACACAAAAATTAATCTCGATGACAGCTACGAAAAACATCATCGCGATTGGTCTCCAATAGTGCTATTACGGTATTTGTTAGATAGTGGTATTTTAACATCGCTGACTGTAACTTCTGCGATAATATCATACAGGCCACACAAATCTGTCTGGCTTCCTCAAGATGAAAAGATATTTGCAGAAAAATTATCGGTAAGTTCACATTCTCTGCGTCATTTGATAATAAAGGTTGCTGCACAAGATTAATCATGGACCCAGCAGAATTTGATTTTGTGATCGCAGATACAACGTCAAGAGGAGTATTAATGTCGCGGAATAGTGCAGTCACGCGAGATGGAATAAATATTGGCACGATAGTCAGCTAATACGATGGTGAATCGCCGCAATTTACTCATCTGAGATCTTCGATGCTCGCATATTCGTCAACAAACTTGTTATCGATGATTAACCGGTTAGAGTCGCCACGGATTCATTTTATATAAGTCAATCGGAAATGGATGTTGTGAAGCCATTTATAGACACAGCTCCTCTGTGTACAGACGCTACGCATCAAGACGGCGTCGAAGTCAACACCGATGATGCTAGTTGGGGTCATTGGAGAATAAAGCGTGAAGAAATAAATAATTATTCTGAATCAGCTGATGTTAACTAGGTGGTTATTGTAAAACAACACGTGCGATAGAATTATTTAAAAACTCAGACTTGATTGTGTTGACGCCAACTCACCGTCTTGCCAGAGAGGTGAACATCATGGAGTTAAGTCATGCACCTATCACAGGTTTTTTTTCGATGGCGTGGTGATGTGTGGACTCCCGAGCAAATGAGTGAAAAATATATTCCTAAAATCATTGTCTGGCACGAAATATGTACTGTGTCCAGAGATATTTTTGAAATATTTATCGACTGGCTGTCGACGAAAAACACCACAATTATCATGTGCTGCGATCAAGGACAGCCTCCGCCATTTACAGGAGAATCACCGCATGACTGGCTAAACAATTACGCTACGCTAGCCACTACAAAGAAATATTGTATGACCATCGGTCGCGCGATCAAACATTACGACAGTCGAAATCGCTAATCAGATTACAGCCGGACAAAATTCAGTCTGAAATAATACGAACCGTAATTCCAGAGACACCAATGCCCGATTTCTGGAACTCATGGCGACTTAATGATCTGATAGTTGTATCACGAAAAAACGTCTGTGATTCACTTCAGCGTAGATTATTTGAGCTTTACAAAGAAAAATTTTCATAGCTGCCAGTTCCACTATGTTATCGCCCTGCAGATACCCGTCGACAAAATATACACGCTGACATTCCTGAACGGATACACAACAAAAACGGGTTCTTAAAGATATCGTATAGGTTCTAGTAGATGCTGTACAGCTGCGCTGTGACTAAACCCATCAAGCTGGACTCTAGGTTATGGGATAAGAATTCATTCATTGCAGGGGCTAACAATCTCAGACACCAATATCTGGATTGTCGATGATAGAATCGAATGGTCAAATTTAGTTTATCTGGCTGTATCGTGAGTCACACAAATATATCACCTGCGAAGAATTGTCTACGTGGCGGAGTTGCCAACAACACCTGTTGTATCAACTACACAAATAACCAAAGCGGTGAAGAAAAGATTTGCTGGTTATGCTCGAGATGACAAAAAAAACAAACAACAAAAAACAGAGACAGTTTGATGTTGATGTTGAATTTATCATGACGCTGTAACAACGACAAAAGCATCAAAGGCCTGCTATAACACAATGATGCTGTGGCAATGTTTTCCTAATGACATACGACAATTTACCGTGGACAGAATGGATAGTAGATTCGCCAAAATGCGAAAATGTCGCTCTAACATGTCTTGAAAGTAACATACGTAGGGGCGCTAGCGTCTTTTGTTAGCACGAATCCAACCTGGTGGTAACTGGGTATCTTCAGGAATTACCCGTAATTGTTTAGGGACAAATCCACGTTCATTCCCGTTGAATCTAGCCTGTAGATCGCAGGCCGGTCAGTAGATCTTATGTGTGGTTACACTCCAGACTGGATCTATTGCCCTTGCTGAACCACCTTCAAGTTCACCGGGTTCATATAAATACCTGACTGTTACGTTACTGCCCAACAGTTGTAATTGATTTCCTGGTGATTTTCATTGTGGTATGTGTTTTTCGCAATTGCTTCGATAGATTTCTTGTTATTTCACGAGTGACTTCGTTCTTTAACGCGGTTGTCACATGTAGTAGTCTCGCAACCCAATCACGAGATCTGTCCTTGCTTAGTAATTTCTGCGCGTATTGATGTCCAAATGATCGCTCAGCAAGTGTTCGATTAAACCATTCAACAGTTGCCTGATCACGATGTAACTCGGTGTGTCCACGTCTGATTTTAACGTTATGTTGCTGCATTGCCCGAAGCTTTGCTTTTAGCAGATCTTCCGTAAATATATATCTACCATTATAAATTATTAACCTGTTTAAAACGACGGGCGGTATATTGGTGCACCCTTGACACGTCGTTAAGTACAGCAAGTACTTCTGGACCTCATATTGGTGGATCCGTTATTGTCTGTGTTAGTAATGTTGAATACCAGATCGGTCTGGTAATACCACTGTACCTTAAAAATTCTCTCGGTGGAGCCAATCTATACGAATCAAACTAAACAACACCGCGTGAGTTCCTGGACCAGAATGGCCATCGAGATTAATGATACCAGTTTCAACACGGTTTGGTTTTTCCGGTAACTGATCACACATGAAAATACCTCTGAAGTTATTTATGTTTAATCGCCGAGCAGCATCAAGTAAATCAAAATTGGACATGGGGAGCATTAACGAAACACCCCCGGCAATCTCAGACTCTGACGGTACCGCGTTCCTGGTAATCTTGAACCGTGTTCCATTTCTGAGGTCTTTAGACCATGTCCTGTTGTCTTTTTCAATGCCATGTCGGCAGATGTTCCAACGGTACCATGTGAGGCTGCTTTTGTAACAGGTGAAGCAGCGGCAATTAACGCAGGTATCGCCATAACGAAAGCTTTGTCAGTCTCACTGTAGCAGCATCAACCGTATTGGGGCGCCATATTGCATCCTTGTCCGTGGCTTTTCGAACTAGTACTATTTTGTGTTTAGCACCGAAAATAACTTTTCTGACATTTCTACAAAATCTAAATATGTGTGATAATGGAATTGGGCATGAAAATTCTTCATCGTCGTTTAACATTGATCGACGTGCCGCAGATCCTAAGCTGAAGTTTTCATTCATTGATTCAACTGCACCTTCAGCGCCGTTCATTGTCACGTTATGGTTCTATGGGTGATCAGTGGCATCTTTGGCAAACATTATTGACGGACCGGCGGACCGTGAATAATTGTTGGAATATCTTGCCAGAACCAATGTCGTCGTGGTAACGTCAACATTTTCGAGACATGATTGAATATTCTTTCAATCAATGCTGTACGTGGCACTGTTAAACAACGCCATAACACCATTATTAGGAAAACCAACTCGATCTCCAATTCCATACGCCGTATTATTTGCTTTTAAAAGTTGACCTTCGAGCAAGAAATATCTGCTTGTATCCTAAACTTGTAGGTACACGCGCATCGTAAGAATAATACTGATAATAACGCACCGGTTCATCTTTGAGTAATGGCGCGTCCATGTCAAATGTGGGATCAGAGATACACGCTTGAACATTTTATTATATTATTTCTTGTTTAAAATGATCGTATAACCAGGCCACTTCCCACTATCAGACTTGTGGTTAAATTTTTTTTTCTCTCTGGGCGGCTTATTGTTTTGTTAGAGATGGCCCGCCAGCTAATTCTTTCAATCGCTCACTTACGGCTTGATTTATTATTTTACTGACGCTTGTTCTCATCACTTCGGTGTTGGACAGTTTTACCGGCTGTGGTTTTCGTCGTACTAATCGTGCGAGTCTGTCCCTGATTGCTGAGAATGCTTAACCAATATCATCACCAACAGTACCAATACCCTTATCACGAACAACTTCGATGGCTTTCATGCCTAATTCGTTTGCAATCGGAATAGCTTTTGGGGCTATCCTTCTGAATAAACCTTGAATAATATCGCCGAGTCCATCTCCGTAGATCGCTTTATAAACCGGTAATAGTGAATTTATCACCCTGACGTTTTCAGGTCCACGTTGGGCATTGTCTATATATTATGTTATCACCGATCTAATTGATCAATCACTGTACTAATCGTCGGTAATTTTATCGATCAGTGCCCGATAGACGCTGCTGTCCATGACGAAACCGGAAAATAAACGCTGACAAATATCAGCTGCTTCATTAATGATTTCGTGGGAATTGTTGCCGGCTCGTCTTCCACCAATCAGAATTTCTAGTCGATCATCATCAGAGTGGATGTTATTTGGACAAAGTTTATCTTGAATCACCGGTGAGGTTTGTTTTAAACGGCGTCGATCGCGAGTGGCAAGGCCACTTCCGGCTGTTTCTTCAGGTGGTTTGTAGTACAGATCTGGTTGAGGATCAGGAGAGCGCTGCCGGGGTGACTTTGACGTAGTTTTTCTGTTTTTCTTCGTTGTTTTAGACCCAGTTTTCACACTTGATTTTCTTCTTTCTTCTCTCGATTCTTTAAGTTGACTCTTCATCTCTTCTTGTCTTTGTTTAGTTTCTTTATTTACTATCTTAATATCCTCATCTACTCCCCGGCTAAAAAGTTTAAAATTTTCATCATCACCTCTGACCTGATGAACACCGTAAGCAATGCGATATACATATTTATTCCAATCAGCACGACTTACATTTTTAATATGTTCAGGTTTTATATATTTTTCTTTTTCTTGCTACACAAACGCAGCAAGTTTAACTATTTGTTTTGGATTCCTGATAGCGGCAATACCTTCCTCAGTAAATTTTTCTATCATATCGGTGTAAAAGTTTGGTGGTGGTGGTTGTTGAACCTCGGGAGGTGGTAGTAGTTGAACTTCGGGTGGTGGCTGAACTGGTGGTGGAGGGGCTTGAAGACTGCCAGCAACATTAGCAAGTAATGTCTCAAGAGTTTTTGTGTTGCCTCAGTTGCTTTAAAAATTTTTTGGTTGGTTTGACAGTTGGTTTAAATAACTGTTATGTACGCTCTGTAAATTCCGCACGAGCTTCCTGACGCTGTTGTAACTGTTGTTTGACAGAATCGCTTACTGGAATATATTTCTTAATTGAATCTAGTCGATGTCGAGCTAATTTAGCCGTAGGAGATTCCATAGTAAGAGCAGAATCACTCATTATTACAACAACGATTTAATTACAAATCACTAAGTCAGTGAATATATAAAATTTCAGTATATCCAGTAACGTAACGTATTTTCTTTACCACAGTAAATTGCCGGAATGTGAATTCGACTAATAATAACACATGACTCACGCAAAAATCGATACCTGTTACGAAATACATTACTGCTAAGATACTTAATAAAATCTCTGTCCTGTTTTTGTTGATAAATTCTCTGTCTGTATATACCGATAAAATTATCTGTGATCACTGCTGTTATCGTTGTTGTAATTTATTTTAGTTGTGTATTCGCCACCGTAACACGTTCAAGAGACGACATGTACACAATTTCAAGTGCGCGTGTACTGATGGATCGCTTGAATAAAAATCGCGCAATGTACTGCCCAGTAATTTTCCATTGAGGTCAGAATGGACAAGAGTGTGAGAAAATCACGCTGCGTGCACGCGAGAGCAATTTTCCATTGGGGTCAGAATGGACAGTAACCGATGCCAGTAATTTTCCATTGAAGTCAGCGTGGATTGTAACCAGTGCTCCAGCCAGGCTTACATGCAAGGCTCGGATTGGCCTTTGGTAACTAATAAATCAGCATTTTTATAGGTAGAATTAAAAAATTTTTTTAGCTCCGTTTTGCAAAAGTGGGTCTTGATTGGGGGGGGGAGGATCGAGGGCTTGTGTGGGTTGACCCCCTTTTACCTGATATTTTACAACTACTACAAGGAAAAGGTGAGCGGCGTCATCAAAGACATCTAACTGTAGTAAGTCGTAAGGCCAGACTGCATACTCTACAGCGGCATCAAGGTCAAGCGTGTTTTATTTCAAGGCGAACGTTGACTCGATCTTGTCGGTTAGATCATAATTGTTATCTATACAAGGGGGTATGTTTTCCCTGCCATTTGTTATTCAGTATTCATTTAAATACTCTATTCTTCTGGAGTTATGTTCTTTTTAATTGTTCACTTTCTATTCTAAGGAAATACATGATTTGTTGAATTTTTTCTAAACTTGAATACTTTCGCTCTTTACTTTACTAAGATAAGACCATACAGTCGTAATAATTACTGTCTTATAACTCTTCGACATCAAATAACTTTATATCACTTAGCTATTCAGCCCAAACATCGTTCAAAATAAGTGAATAAATCAAAGATAGTTAAACACCACATCAAAAGGCATTTATTTCAACTCACATTGTCCACATAAATGAGAGCTTGAAGTTCACTTATATGAAAACTGACACTTACGATTACAATAACACATAAATGACAACTTTAAATATTCATAGATGAATATTGACATCTAGGATCAAAATGCTGTTCTAGATTTCCATTTCCCGTACTTTGTTTCGCTATGAATCAAATTTAATGAGCCTGCAGGCGATGGCAAATTCGTGACTAATGTATTCATTTCAGTCCGGCACCAGGCATACTAGTTAAGTGTAACTGACATAGATTGAAGGACTATAGTTTAATTTCAGCTTGATAAGAGTAGCTAATTTACATTGACTTACATGGATTTATTGGATATGTCTATGAAAAAATACACATCATCTAGACAAATCTGGACAAAATTACAATTATTCAGTGGCATCATGGCGACAACCTACACCGTCAGAGCTATAAAAGAAATAAATTATTATCACAGTAAAATTCACAGGAAATAAATGACTTTGTCAAGACATACAACATTGCACAAATTGTGACAGAGATTATGATAATGATGATGCCTTTTACACCAAGACGCTACATTCAACGGCTAGAGCTGTCTAATGATGCCTTTCGTAGTAACATGTTAAGTATAATTATATGTGTAATTATAAGTGGTAAATGATAGCTACTAAGATCTGGTCTCAGACGTTGTTTATATTTTTTTTGACGACTCAATAACATTTGATGGATATAATAGTTGATGCAAGGTTGTATAGTTAGTTTGCTTTTGAAAGTCTCGAACGATCACTTCATCCAGTCTTTTTATTTAAACTTTGTATAACCTCTGATTTTAATTATTTTACTTTTCTTTATACGTTTTCTACTCATTTACAGAGGATCAACTATGACTGAGACGTATCAAATGGACAAACCATAGGAAGTCTCTAGACCCCGCTCTAGAGGGAATTTTGGGACTTTTATATATATATATATATATATATATATATATATATATATATATATATATATATATATATATATATATATATATATATATATATATATGTATATATATATATATATATATATATATAAGTAGTAATGAGGAATTGATGATCCTCCCTACTACTATGTACTTATTAGTCAAAATGTTATATTAAACAAATGAAATATATATAATGTCTTATTATAATCCAATACGACATGTTGGATTTGATCTAACAAATAGATTTTGTAAAAGATTTAATTCGATCAAAGCAGCGTCAGGTTATACTGGAATAAAACCTAAAATAATAAGCGATTGCATTAAAAATGTAGGCTATCATATATCGCCGAAATATGGGTCAGTATGGTTATTCGCGACTGAAAATGATATGAGAATAACGGGCTGGGCAGATGATGTGATGACATTTATCGATAATATGGTTGATATATTATTTGATAAGGATATTTCTAAAGCCATATGTAAACAAGGTTTCACTATCCAGGATCCCCTACCCCTCCAAAACTTTCTATAGTAACATTTTATCAAAAATATTTTCACTTACCTCTGTTCACGTATAATCCTATAACAGAAATGACCACGAATAAAATTTTAACTGTGTTTTATATATCGTTATTTTGGGGAAATCTATTTCAGTAGGCGTTTTAAGAAAAAACCATTGGAAATTCCTTATCTTTGATATGGAGTGGGCGTTATATTTTAGGAAAATCTATTGCAAATTGACCTGATTTTGGCGTTATATTCTAAAAAATCCATTGGAAATCCCCTATATTTAACCTGATTTTGACGTCATTTTAGGAAATTCCCCGTCTTTATCCTTGATTTAGTTATTATGGGAATTTTGTATGGTCATATGACAGTATAGAAATTCCGTTTGGACACTATAAAGACAGTTAGAATTTTCCTTTGTGATCATATCTACTACAGTATTACGTTGACGACGAAGGTAAGTGAATGTTGCTAAGAGACACTAAGATAATCGATAAGTTTATAGATCCGCATGCTATATAATGCTGTCTAAAAATAACTTGAAGTTAAGTACATGTCTTGTTTTGAGTCAGAATAATATATAGTTACGTTTTCAGCTGCAATTGTGATAGAACTTGGGTCTGTCTATATATATGTTATGCATAACATTAACTTAGCACACAAACACGACAACTGTTTGTCACTAAGCTATGCTTGACAGAGTTGTCTCGCTTAATCATCTGATTGTCATAGCCAAAAAATACAGTGTAAAAGCAACGTTAAAATCTAAATCACACACATATATGCTATGTTTGATTACTACAAAACTTAGCTGGAACAGTATTAAAACACAGATATAGTTATATTTCTAATCCTATGGAAAGTATGTCGCTCTCAAAACTTTTTGTTTCAAAAATTACGTCAAGTACATCTTCAACTGCGTGTAACTTTGATAAAATCGTATGATACTGGACTATGAGTTTGATACTTTTATGAGCTGCAAGTTCTTGAGCTATAACGGGTTGTAAAAGATGATATAAATTTGTAGAGCTAAAATTAGCTAATATGGTCTGATCGTCGAGTTTATAACTGTTATCATAGCCTGAAAATGCTGAAGCAATTTTTTCGGATTTGATAATGCTCTTTTTGGCAATGTCTCGCAATTTCAACATTATATGTATATAGTAATATTGTTTATTTAATTGAAATTTTTTAATTTTTTTAATTAGAGATATGAAAAAAATTTTGTATATATATAATGACAGAAATCTTGAGATATCTACCACTGACAGCGGAAGAGCAAGAGATGTATTATGTACATCCGAAGTATAACTTATATGCTGGAAATGCATTAGGTTATGTTATCAACATAGCAACTGAAAGAGCTATTGGCATGCCAACACCAGCTGGAATATTAATTTCAGTAAAGGGCGATAATGCAGAAAGAATCGAAATGTTTAGAAAAGATTTTATTTATACTTTGTTTTGCGGCGATATTCCAGAAGGACAACGAGTATATAAGGCAAATGGCGCAGTTGCTGATGATAATATTGAAAATTTAGGATTACAAAAAGAATTTCAGCCTCACCCAGTGTTTGATCTATATGAAGCAAATGATAAAGGAATTATTCGTCATATAAGAACAAAAAAAGTTGTTGGAAATTTAGATAAAGATGGTTATTTACATGTGATGGTGCGTGGATCAAACACTAATCAAGTTAATTATAAGTCGCATCGTTTTGTGTTTGAAACTTTTAATGGCGGTATTCTAAATAGTTTAGTTATTGATCATATTAATAAAATTAAAACAGATAATCGTTTGGAAAATTTAGATTTGGTCACGTCAAAAGAAAATAGTAGAAGAGGAGATACTGGTGGTGCTAGGAGTGCTAGACAAGTAATTTCAATAAATTTAGAATCTAATAAAGAAATAAAATTTAAATCAATAACAGCTGCTGGAAAATATCATAAAATTGATGTACGTGCAATAAAATTTGTCGCCGACGGCAAAACAAAATCAGCAACTTCTATGATAACATTTGATCAGTTTAGTTTCAGATACGATAACTAATAATATTTTCCAACTCATTCCGAGAAAGACAATTATGACCAAATTCCGTTATGTCATCGCGATTTAATCGTAACGTTATTATTTTATTTATATCAAGTTTTATTTTATCCGCTGCTGTTAACAAAAATTTATCATATTCGCCTAATGTTATCATAACGTCAACAAAATGAAAATTATATCCCAGCAAGCAATTTCGAACTGCTTCGGCTAAATCATTTTTGTTTAGTATATTAACTCGACAATGATATTTTATTTCCATATTATATATTAATTAGATAAAAAGATTATTATCATAATGAGCTTAATCGAGAGATTAGCTCAACTTTACTAGGAAGATTTTGTTTCAGTTCCTAATGTCACATTAAAAAATATCACCGACGACAGATTTGCTGGTTATACTGAAAAAGACATTTTGTATAACTATGACGATGATGACGAAGATGATGTTGTTGTTAGCAAAAAACATTTAAGTAGACCAACAACTGGTCGATATGATGTTAAGTACCATATTGCCAAAAAAATATTAAAATTTAATTTTAGCGTTGCCGAGTACCAAATATTTTGGCAATTCATAAGGCCCTTTCTAAACGTAAAAATACCTGGACAACAAAGAAACATAAAATACGACTTCATTTTTGTTAAAATATTTAATTTAATGCCAGTCGATGATGCGAGAAAATCACACTTAATTTCTTTATGTAAACCAGTAAAATGTAGGTCAGTACTAATAAAATACGAACAAATTTATAATAATATTATTCAGTCGATGCAATCGCAGTCGATGAAATCGCAGTCGATGCAATCGACTTAGTTGGTACCCAACTATTAAATTTATCGCTATATCCGCGCCATTTAACTAAACTTTTGTTACCGCGCTTTCTAATAACTTTTTCAATAACAAATATATCTTGTTCTGTTTTTTGAAGTTCTTGCTCGTAAAAACTGCCAGTTATAGGTTCACCTAGCAAATCTTTTAACGAGTATGTAACTGGTATTGTTAAAAGTACTTTATCAACAACAAATACTTCTTCGCTCCAGTTCGGAGTAAATCCCTTTTCAAACGTTTTTTTAGTCAAAGAAATTCTAACTTTATCGCCAACTTTAAATTTGTGTCTTCGGTACATGTTTTCGTTAGCTAGTATTGGATTTGCAATCGCGTCGTTTGGTGACATTTTAGTGGTTCGGTGTTTCGTGTTATTATATTCGTCAACAATTTTCTGTAAGTTGTCGATGTATTTATTCGTGTTTTTAGCTGTCAAATACTTATGCATTTTTTCGTTAAGCGAGCGATTAAATCGCTCGACAATGACGCTTTTCCCCTCATTTCCAGTAACATATTTTTTAATGTTATTTTGTTCCAAAAACTGCTCGAACTTTTTGTTAAAAAACTCTGCTCCGTGATCGGTCCAGATTCTATTCGGCTTTCTTTCTGTAGTAGTTATTATGTGCTTTAGCGCGTCAATCATCGATGTCCCTGTTTTATCAGAAACCGGTACGCTAAAAGCATATTTACTGAAAACATCGATAACATTAAAAAGATATCTCTTATTATCGTTAAATTGAGCCAGATTTGACATGTCAACTAAATCTATCGCCCAAATGTCATCAACGGCATTTGCTACAACCTTGCGTCGCGGAAACTTTTTTTTTTAGGTCTATGTAGTTCGACTGCAAGCGACGTTGTCGCTGGGTCATCATATAAGTCTCTACCGAGACCAAGTTTATATTTTGCTCCAATAATACCCTGTACCAGTCTTCGGTCAACACGCTCTCGTATATTTTCTGGTTTCATTTCGCGAAGTTCATCTAACATTACTTTGTCGCAGCTGTGTTTTGTTTCGCCACTAGGAAGATCAATATCTCTGTAGCAGATATCATGACGCATTGCTATTGCGTCAACCTGATTGTAAGGCTCCTGTCCTGGCAGCGGATTATCATTTTCGTCAAGTTGCTCATCAAGCGGATTCCACGGGCCAGTATATTTATGGCCTGGCAGTGTCCAACCACCTTTCGGTTTCGGCAGTTTGCCAATTAATTTATGTATATCTATACCCGTTCCAATTATTTCTCTGTTATCGCATTTCTGGCAATATGTAACAGTTTTATTTTGCTCGAGACATAAATCTCTATCTGCGTCGCAGTTGCACGTCATTATTTATTTAGTCATCTACTAAAATAACGTCAGGACAACCCGCCCCTGACTTTGCTGGCAAAAACATACTTTTTCTTTTTCCACAAATTGCGCAAATACTTTTCAGCATTATTCTATTATTCTTCGTTTTTCCGTTTTTTCGTCTTTATTTTCTGTTTTAGTTTTACACTTGAGACAATATGTTGACATTGTTATATCAAGGAGTTTATACAAAATTAATCGCGATCTCGTCATTAGCGTGAGAGGGTTGTTTGTCAAACTGCAAAATAAATTTTAAAAAATCTGGATTTTTGGTCATCTGTTTAATGAACATTATGCAATAATATCCACAAGCGGAAGTTCCAACTGGTTGAATTTGATTAGAAGAATAATTTATTATTTTGTTTTTGCTCATATATCTTTTTACCGCGTCACTTGGTGGAATTCCGAACAAGTCGAAATAATTGTTATTAAAAACAGCTACCCAATGTGTACCAGATCCGTCATTAAAATCTTGTATATTTATAACACAAGAACCTGGCGACGATGTCGCTGACGATGCAATCGCCGCAAGTTCATCTTTGGAATAAACTCCGTGAAAATTTTTTACTTTTTTAAGTTCTTCAAGTATATCAAAATTACTTAACGGAGCCGGCGACTTTATCTCCTTGTTCCTGGCAGCATTAGTCCTCGTCCTCGTCCTAACAGACCCGGCAATAGACTTCCCGCTAATCCTGCCAGTAATGGGGCTATTGGAAGAAATCCACCTTGTGTCTTTTTTTTCGTCGTCGTTTTTCTTTTCGTAGTTGTCTTTTTTCGCACAGTTTTTCGTTTAGGCATTATATTTAATCTTTAGACAAAAATTTTCTTTATTCCACTACCTTTAACTGCCTTTTCTGATGCGCCAGATACTGCTCCTGACGCTGCTGCTAGCCCTAATGTACCAAGTACTGGTAAAATTTTAGGCAGTAATGTTTTGGCTATTACTGATAGTACCGGACCGAAGAAACCGCCATGTTTTGACATCGCAGTTATTTGTGCAGCGCTTAAATTTAAAACGAAAGGTTTTTTGCGATCGTATTTATTTGCTTGATTTTTGGTTAGCAATAATTTTGTTAAAGTCCCCAAAGCATCTGGGTTGACCTTCAATGAAACCGGCCTCCGCTTCGCAACAGCAGTTGCTAATTTTTTAACTTGTCCATCAGTTAAATGTATTTCTTTTATAATATATTTTGTCATCTTATATAACGATTACAGATTAAACTTGTATTGTCATTTTACCTCCAATGGAGTCGATTGTAACAAATCTGTCGCTTATCACTAACGCATATACGTTTAACGCCGCTGCTGGAACGGCTCCGAGTGTCCAAGTGATTTCAATATCAGCTGTGCTGTCTACAGATCGCTCGCTATGTTTACTAACATCAAAGTAAAATATTGGATAAAGTGTACGAAATTCCTCTACTGATATTTGAGTTCCATCTCCAGTATCTTGATATTTCTGCATTGAGTCGAGCAGGTTCATGTAAGGTCTAGTAATGTTTTTATTGGCGTCATCTGCAAAATTGCATTCGATCGCTCGTTCTGGATATTGCTTTGAATTTATTCTGGCATATATTCGTCTAACATCAGCGTTATCAAATATTGCATTATTTTGTTGTTGGTTATTACGTCGAGCTTGTCTCTAAAATACAACAAATAACTGACGCGGTAACTGTTCACTCGATGTTGTTGTGACTCGCCACGTGTTGTCGGTGGTATTCGGAACTGCTGTTTGATAGATTTTATGTTGCTGAAAATGAATTTTATTGGTGCGTTTTTCCAGCATACTATCTAACTCTAACATTTTAGTGACTGACGGAGTTATTCGTGGCATCCACAGCGCAAGTTTGTTTATAACAAATTGTACATCAGCCCCAACAGATCTGAACAGGCAATCATTTTGTTCTGCTCGATCTAAAATAAGCGTATGTTTAACTTCACGAAATACTTTATTATAGTCCCTGCAAAAGCCAAGTATTGTACTTAACGGCAGCATCATTGTAATCTGATGTGATTCTGCTGCAAGTGCTTTTCTCTTAGCATAACCTTCATTATAACGTGCACTTTTAAAACCTACTATATTATTGTTAACTATAGCTAACATCGCAGCACCGTCTGCACCTGCTCCTGGCGGTGTTATATTAAGATTATTACAAGCAGCAGTAAGCGAAACTCTTGTATCGTCTGCATTAGCGTTCGCAGCTGGTGCGGCTATACCAAAAGAACCAGCATAAAGAATAAGAAAATTTCTCACATTTGCAGCGCTTCCAGCAGCATCAGCTCCAGCTGCAACTGCTGTCCTTGGTATAAATTCTACAGATGCTGCTGTAGCAATTTCAGTATCTTTAAACCACATCATATTAGTTGCAGTTGATTTGGAGTAATCGTCGGAAAACGAAACGATATTTAAGATCGTACTTGCAACTTGTAAGTGACTTGAAATATCTTCGACAGTTTGATTGGCCAGCTGATATCGAGCATTTCTAAATAAACACCAACCATTGTTTATAAGAGCTACTTCTGCATTAGCTGCAATTTCGGCAGGTGGAACAGCTGTTGTCATAATCCGACCACGAACTTCTAACATTGCTTTGTGAGGCAGTAGAAATACGTCCTCGTCTCGTGTATTAAATGTTCTAACGCCAGTCTTATTAGGTTCGTTAGAATTTTCAACAAGATATTCAACATACTCAAATTCTGTTACTGTGTTGTCTGTGTCATAAGTTTCTGCAAAATCGAGATAATTTTTCACAGACATTTTTTATTTTATTAGGTTATATAAAATTATTGCGGCGCTGTTACTTTAGATATTAAATTTTGTATAATCTGCTCGCCCTTCGGTGATACAAGTTTTTTTGTTGTTGTTATCATCGCGCGTTGGGTTTCTTTTGTTGGTGCGATTTCTGAAATAACTTGTTTGATTGCGGCTTGCGTCTTAGGTTCGCCTTTTATTTTATCAGATATTTTTTGTCCCACAGCAGTTCCAGCAGCAGATGCAGCTCCAGTTGCAAAAGCTTTACCCTCGTCAAGTGCAATTGGCGCAACTTTACGAGCTAATCCTGGAATATTTTCAACAATTTTAGTAAA
>JAECUM010042568.1:0-12937 GCA_016617855.1 Megalonaias nervosa
GGTTTACATCATATACCTGGACCAAACTTTATTAAGGACTTACAATTGCACTAAGGAATACAGTTTTTCTTGAGGCAAAACATTAAGGTCACTGTGACTGAAAGAAGAAATATTATTTTTGCATAATAAATTTTTATCTAGACCATGTCCCATAACCAAAGTTAGTCGAGGGCTTTCACTGGCAGCAAGGAAAAAAGCCTGTTCTTGTTATGATGGGTCAAAATGTCAAAAGTGAAATTCACTATGGCTGAAAGAAGAAAAATAGTTTTTCCATAACAAATGTTGATCTAGACCATGTTCCTCGACCACCGTTTGCAGAGGGTTCGCTCTTAAGGTACGGAAAAGGCCTATTGACTTTGTGATTAGAAGGTCAAGATCATTGCGACTCTGAAATTATTTTTGGAGAATAACGTTTCTTTTGTCAGAGTAATTTCCTCTACCAAACTTTGTGGATGGTTTGCACATATGGTAATAAAGAAACATGTAGATTCTGGGACGTAAATGAGAGAGGGCACATTTATGGTGAGCGTGATAAGAAAATAATGGTTTCTGAACGTAAGTTTAGTTATAGACTGCATACTTTGACAGAGGTCCAGCCACTTAGACCCGTTGGTCAATAATCTCTATATTCAACCATGCGTCTCAAGTATTGCCTACATAGAGGACTAATAACATTAGGGCAGGTGAATAATGTGACACCGATGCTGATAGTTATATGAGGTAAATATTGTTTGCAAACTAATTATACTAAACTGGCGCTAGCAATGGAACTGACCTTTCGTTACAATGTTGAGGCACTGATGTCCAGGTGGTAGCAACGGCAATGTTCAAGTTTTGTTTTCATCTGTTTGCAGTTCTGATACAAGGGAGATACATCGCAAATGCAGAAACAACAGGTTATTTGAATCACTTGTTTGCTTCACAGATCACCTTTAAAGATGACAATTTTATTATGTTTGCTACTTCAGATATTCATCAAATCTTTTCAAAGCCTACCTCAATCACTCTACATTATCCTTAAATCATCATTAAAGTACATTATCAATTGACTGTATCTTCATTATCTCTTCGATGATTTTAAATAATTACGACTTTGTTTGAATATTTCACACTCTTGCCCGGAACTTTCTTCTTCTAGGAAAACAAAAGGTGTAAAATTTGTATCTTTTTTGTTTGTACCCTCCCCCTCCCCTGTCTCTAATCCATTATGTAACACATTGGGATATACCGGTAGATATCTCTATGTAGGTTTGTTTGCAAACTGTCTGACTGTCCATAAATAGTTTTGTTTCTGGAGCATAACTCACAACCGTTTAAGGGATCTTTATGAAATTAGGTACACTTATTTGACTAGTGGTCCAAATGCGTCATTTGTTATTCACAATTATTCAGTTTCAATATTTTTTTTTTGTTTTTTTTTTTTTGTTTTATGTCTATTTTGTTCTGGCTATCCATCCAATATCCACATTTTCTTTTCCAAGGTAAAATTCCCAAACCATTTAAGATATCTTTGCGAAACTTGCTACACATATTATACTAGTAGTGCTATTTGCTATTCACAATTCTTCAGTTTCAAGATTTATTTACATTTTGATTCATTCGTTTCTTCATTCATCAAGCCATTCATTTTCATTCACACTTTTGTTCCCGGAGCATAGCTGCGCAACATACCAATCAACATTCAGATATAACCACCGTAATTAAAAATGAAAATCTTGAAATGACTCCTTTTTAGAAACCATTGCACATTTGACAAACTTAAAATGAAAGCGGAGCCCAGAGAGGCCGAGTAGTCTAAAGCGCTCACCGTTACAGATCACTGCCATCTCACCTCTGTCTGCATGGGTTCGAGTTTCAGGTCCGGCCAATGTGGGTATGTGAGAAAGCTTGCCAGTAGCTTCTCGTGGGTCGGTGGTTCTTTCCGGGGTTTTCCTGGGTTCTTCCTCCACCATTTATACTGGCCACCATGTATAGCCTATATTGTGCTGAAAAATGGCGTTAACTCTACAACAACAACAACAGCAATAAAAAGAAAGCATTATGATTATGATATGAAGATCTTTCAAATTTGTTCAGATCATACCACTTTGCCATCAAATGTGGCTATGAAACTAGAAAAAGAACTTGTAACGGACTTCGAAAAAAACTACTGGATAGAATTTAACCAAATCTGATTGAAAGCATCTTGTCATAGGTGGCTCTAAATTGTATATAAACAATACCGATCTAACCTGAGATGTAGTTGCCATATGTAATATTGGAAAGACCTAAAAAAGGACTAAAAAGCAGCTACTGAACAGAAGTTGATCCAATCTAACAGAAAACATCCTGACATGAACACCTTTAAAATTTATGCAAATGTCGATAAACGTTTAATTATCATGGTCATTACTAAATACAGAAAAACCTTTAAACGGCTTCTTTCCAAAACCATTGAATAAAATTAGACCAAAATTGACAGAAAGCATTTTGTACCTGCCAGTTGCCCTATTAAGCAACAGAAGTAATCTATGATGAGGAATATTGAAAATCTTAGGTTTGGGGTTATACGGATTTCTCCCCCTTGACGAAATCTATCTTAAAGATATTTTCAAACAATGGAGTACACAACACAATAAAATCAATAAAGCATGTTCTGTAAACAAGCCAAAAATTTATATTAAGAATTACATTGAATATAATTTGCAATTTAGATCTGGACAATAATATAGAAGATAACAAGTAACATTTGACAAACAAAATTACGGATCAGATGAGTTTGGAAAATAATGGCGCGTATGCAATAATACAGATGAAGTTTGATGTATTGTGCTTTTTAGACAAAATACCTTAAAATGAGCTCAGCATAAACAAACCAGATATTTTTGTCTGTGCTTTTCTATTGCAATGTTTGCCTTTATTCTCATTTCCCAATAACGTGTGTATGTGTCTGTATACGTTGCCAACAATAACTTATCAAACCAATTAAACACCCGAAAATAATAGTGCCATCTTAAAGTTCCTGAAATATTTGTTCTTTATACGTTATTAAATGGAAATGCATTATCTTTTGGCATTTTGTATTCTATACCATCAGTCATGAATTATATTATTTTTATATTCAGTGTTTTTTTATCTTTAGAATTAAATTCTATATGCTTTCTTTCCTGAAACACGTCCGATTTTATTTGATTCCTAAGAGCAAAGAAACCCATGACCTCACAGGAAAATCCTAAGAAATTATGCAGACAATCCGCCTGAATGATGTTGGCAGTCGAACACACGCTTGTTTGATTGCCACTCTAATGTTTAAACTTTAAACCACTGAGCCAAATAGGGTCACCATGGCATCTCGATGCTTTCCAAGTAAAGACCCAGGGATCGGTGGGTGGTAAGGACACAAACAGGAATAAACGCTGATATCATACATTAATTAATCAAGAGTAGGGCAATTAACAGTTTCTAAGTTAATAACCATGGGTTAGTCCACAAATGCCAAGGTGGGACCCAGGAGCAATGCTTACTGCATCAAAGATCGTCCTTTCATGCCAGAAATGTGTATACAACATTTTCTGCAATTTTTTGACAGCAAATAATGTTTACTTATCTTTATCTGAAAACATACACAAATACTTCTTTAAATGACCAAAAACAATTAAATGAAAGTTCCGGTCCGTGGTAAACAAGCCCATAAATGTGATATTTGTCTATCGCTTAAACCATACAGCCAAATATTGACGCTTTACTTATGTATCGTTTATTTTATCACACTATCCCCACCTCAAACCACTTGCGGAAGCTAGCTGATGTAAACCCCATGCGTTCTCCACCATGTCGTAAGAGTCGACAGAAGCAGTGGTTTAAAGTTTAAACATTAGAGTGACTATATCCCCTATGCCAGAGACTCTCATTAAGTACGATTTCCCTATCCCAGAGACTCCCATCCATCCCTCTCCCAACAACTATACTTTTCCACCACAAGAGGATTTTAGACCTAGACCCCTTTTCTTTAAATGATTTCAGTTCATCCCACCACCACCCCTGACCACCCCGACCCATGTCAAGAAAGACCGACCACGGGGCAGAGGGGTTTATTTTATTTTTAAAGTTTAGATAAAATTTTATTTCGAAGTGCTTTGTATTTTGTAATTATTTTTAAAGTTTAGACAAAATTTCATACCCTATCATCACCATACTTTTTTGATAATTGTTTTCATACCTGCTAACTCTCATTGGTAGAATATCTGTTAACATACTATCAATAATACGAAACTCGCGTATTAAATCGCCCATATCATATTTTACGCCTCGCAAATAAGATCGTGTCTGATCAAGTAGTTTTTTTTATAAGTGATACTTGCTGTTTTGCAGGGATTTCTTTTAGTCTCAAGTCGTGACTCAATTTTTTTACACGCTGTTGCAAGAGAAACACCAACACCAGATATTATTAACAAAAACGGGTTTAATGATGCTCCACTCGAAATTATACCAGAGCCAGTCATTAGCAGTGGTAAATATGATATTACTCGAAGTATTCTAATATAATACTTGTAACATTGTTTTACACACCAAAGATTTTTATGATAAAATTTGCAATATTGTATTAGAGCGTCCACATCTTGTTTTGGGATTTCCTTTGAAACATGATTGAAATCGATGATCTGTTTTTTCATTATACAATATTTGTTTACAATTTGTATACAATATAAAAAGTTCTAGTACCAACAATTGAATCAAGAAACTCACGGAACGTATCATTTTTAGGATCAGCTATAAAATCTCTATACTTGTCATAAACATCTGAGAAGTATCTCTATATCGTTTATCTGTCATTACCTCATGTTTCCTTATCCAACCGTAGGAATCAAACGCGTTTTCTACTTTACGTTCATACAAATCTGTTTTATTTACCGTATTACCATATTCTTTATCTGTTTCATCAATAAACCCTAGTACCAAGCTTATTTGATCCAACGTAAAATTTTTGAGAAAAAGATGTCTGATAATTGCATATGCGATTATAAAATTTATTAGCATTGATTTTCGGAGTCTGTCTTGTTCAATTGTGAGAAGACCAATAACAGAAGGTTTCGTGAGTATTTTCTCGATTTCATTGTAATAATTTCGTATTGACAGTTGTCTAGGGTGTTGGATCGATGGAAATGAAACATCATATTCTTTACTTATGTCGTTGTAAGAATCGATCTTTTCTTCCAACCTTGTTTGTTTGACTTCTTCAAAAAACTTTTCTCGCTCAACATCACTGAAATTATCAATTTCCTAGTTAAGATTTTTGATTATCCCTAGAGATTTGTTAACAATAAATAGATCGAATCCAGGTTTTTTACGTATCATTGGCAGAATTGCGTTTGAATACACCTTAATAATCAACGTTGTATTTATTGTTAAAATAGCAATTTTAACTAGGGTTTCTTTGTCGTGGTAGTACATACCGAGATGCTTAAAAATTTCTCGTTTTGAAAACCTATCTTGTAACTTTTCGTTTCTTTTTAAATTAAATTTTTTAGATTCCGCTAGCTTGTCGAGACGATCATGATTGTCGTTTATTCGTTTTTCTTCCTGAGCTCTTCCACCATAAGCTCGTGCTTTTATTAGATTTGATCGAATTATTAAATCTTTATGTTCCTTGTCAAGCTCAAGCAATATGTTTCTCAGCAGAATTTCAACTTTGTTTTGTTCTTCTAGACAATCATCAGGATGACAGTATCTGTTTATTATATCAAAGTTTTTTTTATTGCTTCTATTAGTTGTGGTCCTCGCATATACATAACGCGAATAAAAGTACTCATATCTTCTGGCAATGGAGAGTTTAACATTTGAATAAAAAGACTTTTCATAGTTAGGATTTTATTTACCGCTTGTGATTCATTGCTAGCATCTGCTTTACGAACACCTTTACTGGGGTTAAAAATATTATCATAACATTCTCTCGCAACGGTTATAATTGGTGGTTCTGAAATTTATTATACAATATTAGATTAAATTTATTCGCAACGACTTTGTCGTCAACTACGATCATACCTGATCGTCGAGCGTGTATATTTGAAATGCTGTCAATCCTTGAAACGGATCTTCAGCAGAGACAACAAAAATTCGAAAATAAAAGTACTAGTTAACGGTATTCTCAGTTGGAATTGTAAAATACTGAGTTTTTGAAATATATATATATATTTGCTGCACTATACAATATTGCCCAGTCAATATCATCGTTTGATCCTTCCAATCGCCAATCATAAATTTGCCCAACACTAGAGTTTAATCAGCCGTGCAAATGAAATTGCCAAATAGCAACTGCAACGGGGCAATTAATTTTAATCAAAAAGTTTTTGGTTTCTCCATTAGTCGTCCATTCTTGTCCATAATCAACAGCGAAAGCGTGATGAGGATAATTATCAGGATAATGTGTTGATGCGCTTACCTCAAACCCAACTCGGTTATCAGATGCCTCACAAAGTGTTGGAATATACCCAACATTGTTTTTGGTTCGTTTTACACCACTAGATAAACTATCAACATACGCTTTCTTTGTCAGATTATTAGGATTAACTGGAACATATGTTGTTGTTATTTTATTGTTTCTCATATTTATGTTGCTTGACATTGGTCCACCGGATTGTCTTAAATACGGGGCGAGTGCTGCTTTTAACTGAGCATAACTAATAGCATCAGTATCATTATCTGCTGGCGAATTTATTGAAAGTCCAGTTAGTTTTGAGTTATTACTCATTATCAGGTTACCTGTCATTGTGTCGCCGGACTTATTAAGCTTGTTATCGTCAACAGATTTTAGTTGAGCATAACTCACCGCCTGTGTATTATCAACATTTGCTGGTGGATATGTGGTTTCCAACCCAATAATTTTTTACTTGACATATTAATAATACCTGGAACCGTTCCACCGGTTTTATCAAGCTTGTTGCCATCCACATACATCAACTGTAAATAACTCACCGCTTGGGTTTGATTTAAGTTTGCTGGTGGATATGCGGTTTCCAAATTTATAATTTTTTTCCATATCCAAGTTACCGTTTAACGTTCTTCCTGTCAATGATAGTTTGTTATCGTCGATCGTTTTTAGTTGTGAGTAACTTATCGCTTGAGTAAGATCAACCTTTGGTGGTGGATAATCTACTTCTAAACCAAGTACTCGCTGATTTGACATCAATAAATAACCTGTCATTGTATCACCGGTTTTCTTGACGAACCCAGATGCATCAGTTATTGTTGGTTCGTCAGCGAAAATGGATCCTGCAAGTGCTGTTCCAAACTCTGTGTAATAACTCATATTATAAAATATATAACAAAAAATTATATAACAATGACGCAGTCAACGAAAAAGTCATCCATATTACATTTTGATATCGAACGATTAATCAAACATAAACACAACAACGAACTTCCAGATTGTCATTATCTTATTGTTGGTCGTACAGGATCTGGTAAAACAAATCTATTATTGAATCCTTTACTCAACGACAACTTTAACTATGATCGTGTGTATATTTACACAATTAATCCACAACAGGATAAGTACGAATTATTGAGCGAGTACAACGATAAACTTCGTTATGAGCTTGATGCTGGCGATGATATTTTTTTAATAAAACGACCAGAGGATTTAATTCCTGTCGACGAACTTGATTCGTCCGTGCATAAAATAATTGTTTTTGACGATATTCCTCTAAACAATAAGGAGATGAATAAAATTAGGTCTTATTTGTCATTATCGCATAACAAAACAAGTAATTCGGTTTATCTTGGGCAGGGGTTCTATAACGTCGACAGATTTATTCGGCGAAATACGGGATGTTTTATACTGTTTCCTGGAATCGATAATGTTGATGTGAGAAATATTTCAAACAAGCAATGCAGTGAAATATCAAAGGATAAGTTTATAGAATTATATCATCGAGCAACCAAAGATAAATACAATTTCTTTTTATTTGATAAACTAGCGCGTGATCCAGCTAAAATGTTTTGTTGTTGTATCGATAAATTTCTCTAGACGAATTTTATAAAGCGTATAAAAAATAAACTATGGACATACATCAATAAAAATTCGAACTAATAAAGAAATTTGTTGAAACTCGAGCTGCTTTTAAGAAACCACCAAATTTTTTAAGCCGGTTACCGAAGCAATACTTGGTAAACAACCAGAAATATCAACATTATCTCCAGAAGAACTAAAAAAAAAAGTACAAGAAAAAGGCTTGTTAGGTTTACTCGTAGAAAGATCAAAAGAAGAAACTAAAAATTGTAGAGGAACTTGTAAGAAACATTGCTGATGCTGCTGTACGACAGGCTGAATTTGACAGATTAATGAAATAACCCTCTTAAGCTTCAACAAGCAGTAGCTGGATTGACGGTTAATCCTACAGAGTTAAAGAAGTTAATAGAAAATGTATCAAAACAAACTCGAGAATTATCCGAGAAACAAAAAATGATGAGTGAAATTTTAATAGAAGAAATGCCTATTGAAAAAGAGATAAAATTTTTACAGAAAACAAGCTAGGTTGAAAATAGAAGATTTTGAAGTTAATGATTTTATTCGAAAATATTTAACGAAAGACACACTTACCGATTTTAATAACATTCGAAAATGGAGTGATGTTAATTACAATAAACTACAAAGAATTTTAACGACAAAGTTAATGATTTTTCAACAGCTGAAGAAGCGCTTAAAGAAGCTAAAACAGAGGAAGAAATGTTGGCTATGATGGATAAAATGAGAGATGGAGTTATTGCTAAGGTTTTAAGTATCACAGCAGATAAGGATAGAAACAGGGAAAAAGAATATATCAAAGGTTGGAATTTTAAAAAACTGTTTGATCAGTATGAAAATAAACGAGATAAAAAAAATTACCAGAAGAAAACACCGGATCTGGTACTCGAGTTTTTACATCAAATGCTGAAATGGTTGACCGACTTATGTTGTTGATATCATCGAAAAAAGCTGGTAATAAAAGTACAGAAATCGACAACGAAATAGTAGATACACTAGATCATTTTCGATTGTGTGGATTACTAACATCATCCGAGTACGAAATCTTATATAGCGGTCTTATCGTGTAAATTAATCTAACAAAATGAATATAATGTTAACAACATTATTGCTAGATTCGTCACAAACAACGAGAGACAGCACAAACTTTTCTGTCCCCTATAATCCACCAATAATATTAGATCCTGACAAACAGTAAAATTGGATTAATTTCTGCTACTGTATGGCATTCTATGGCAAATGTGAAAACAAACGTCAAAGACGACTTTACATTTAATCCTGGTGCGTTGGTATCAGTTACAATACCGCGGGAGCTTATAACGTAACTGATCTTAACAAAACAATAAGAGCTAATAACAAAAAACGGTGGCAACGCTGATAATTTTGAGTAAACTCCAAAATATAATACACTACGAGCTAGAATCACTTAAAAAATAATATGATTATCGATTTTTCAACAGCGACCAGTATTGTGTCGCTGCTAGACTTTAAAAACCAACAATACGACAGCGTTGCAGAACAAAGTATATCATATGATGGAGATTTGCCGGTTAACATAACAGAGGTAAATAAAGTCTTAATCAATTGCTCTATTGCAACAGGATCTTACTCAGCCAAAGGTAGCCAAGGTCAAACCATCTACAGTTGTTCGCCAAATGTTCCGCCGGGATCTTTAAGGCAAATTACTCCTCGACAAATAATATACTATCCGATTAATCTCGAAAATCAAATAACGATTGTAACGATGCAATAACAGATCAATCAGGGCAACAAATAGATCTTAACAATGAAATTGTCACTTACAACTACGCACGCATCGGGCGTGAATTTTATTGGCCCTATTAAATAATAAGATGAGATAAAAATGTACAGGAGAAGGATTGCGGGTGGATTTTCTGGAAATATGTTTACAACAATTGCTGAAAATATACCAGGAATAGAGCTTAAAGTAGCACCAATTGCACTTGACGCAGGTAAAGCTTTTGCGACCGCAGCTGGAACCGCGGTGGGACAAAAGATTGCCGATAAAGTTAAAGGCAGCCCACCTTCAGATGTGGAAATAAAACAAGCAATATCAGATATTGCGCCAACAATAGAAACAAAACGAGCTATGATAGCTACCACAAAAAATTACTGTCACCACGTGGTGAAAAAGTAATACGCAAACTTGCAAGGAAAACAAAGCCAATGATTCCTGCTGCTTTTTAAAACACGTCACAATTTTGTGTGGCGATTATAAAATAAAATAATGTCAGCCAAAATTTATCTTGATCTTGCTGAAGAACATGATACAGATGACACAGTGACAGAATTCAAGTATGTCGAGAACCTCGATGAAAACTCAAACGAACCAAATAAAGCTGGCGCCAGAACTTTTAACACAAGAGATGAGGATGTGTTTCTATTACCGCACAAAGCGGTGTTAGAAGTGCGTGGTCAGTTATTAACTGTAATAGGCGGTGATATTGCAGCTGATGCAGAAATTGCACTTGTCAATAAGGGTTGGAGCTTGTTTAAAGGCGCACGATACCAACTGGCCAATCAAACTGTGGAAGAGATTTCAACGCACTTGCCTATAGCAAGTACAATACTTAATATATTGTCTCGTTCAGCGATGATTATTCGAGATCAATCGTAACAGATATGATGTGGTTTAAAGACATCGGAAGCGGATCAACTATATCAGGCGAATTTATTGCAGGTGGTATCCTTATACACGACGCTGACGCTGCTGCAGATCTTGTGATCATTAGAAATTTTCTTATATTTCGGTATACCCGCACCGGCAGCAGCAGCAGATGTAAACACTACAAGAATTTCATTAACAGCAGCATGTAACAATCGTGGTATAACACCACCAGGTGCAGCTGCTGATGGTGTTGCGATGTTAAACTTAATAAATGGCGTTATTAGTACACGTAACAGAGAATATAATGAGGATATGCCAAACGAAAAGCGTTTGCCGCAGAATCTCGCCAAATAACAATGATGCTTCCGTTAATCACAATCCTTGGATTTTTCCGCGAATATAACAAAGATTTTCTCGGAATAAAACAGAAACTTATTCTAGTACAGGCGGATCAAAATGATTATATAATACACGCTGATGGAGTAGCTGAAGGACAATTTGCTATTACAAGATTAGCGTTATGGATGCCACGAGTTGTTCCATCGGTAAGCAAAACGATGGAACTCGAATCATTATTGGCCGCGTATACGAAAAAGATATATTTCCAGAAAAATAGAATTTATCAAACAGTAATTCCTAGCGCAACTGATCACACTTGTCGTGTTACAACTACGTCTAGCGAACAAATACCGCCAAACTTGTTCGTTGTGTTTCAACGACAGGGGCGTCGTAATGATCAAGAAATGAACAACTCCGTATTCGATAACCACGATGTTAGACGAATATTTGTTAGAGTAAATTCTAAACAATATCCCGAACGTGCAATCGAATGCAATTTTGCCGGGGACGCCACCAGAAACATATCTCGGCCGTATATGTACCTCATGGAAGCAATGCAAAAATATCAGGACGCGGACAGTGGATCTCAGATATCGATCGAAGAATTTCGATCGCTTTATCATATCTTTTATTTTGACGTTTCAAAACAATTCGAATGAGCTGTCGGATCAAGTGCTGATTTTGAAGTCACTTGGACGCTTGGCATAGCGCCGTCTGAGCTGTATTTTGCATACGAGAAAGTTGTCAGTGATAGATTCTTGACAATTGACGCAACCAAAGGAAGAATGACTATCCAAGTGTAAAACAGTATTACAACCTTGTTATAATGAAAACCGAATACACAACCAGAGAAATATAACTAACGCCAGGACAAGTTGAAAAATTATCAGCGGCGGTCGCTAAACTTAATTATGTTTCTTTAATGATATCTCCGGCAGATACTGCGACAACAAATAAAACAGCAATAAATGTAATGTTGACAAAACAACAAATCAATAAACTCGATCGAGGAAAACCGTTTCTTCTTAAACTGTCCGTTGCACAAGTAACAGCAATGGCAAAACACAGCGGAATTTTTGGACCAGCACTTTCTGTAATAGCTAGCGCAATAGCAAGGATTTTACGCGTGCTAGGAACACTAGGACTAGCACTAGCATCAGGGGCAGTATCAGGAGCAACTAAAGGAGCGGTATCTGGAGACGGTATCAAACAAATCTATCGTCAGTGACTTTTGTCACCGGCATAGTTTTATGTAACAATAAATAATATAATGCCAGCTAAAAAAAAATCGTCAACAACCCAAAAAAAGAAAACAGCGACAAAGTCGAAGTCGCCAAGGAAAACAAAATAAAAAATGATACAAGGAGGATTTATTCCAATAGCTCCACTTTTACCAGGACTAGCGAGAAGTCTGCTTCCGAATCTACTAGGAATCGGACGCGGAATGACACTACCAGGGACCAGGCGCCGTTGAGTAATTTTGATATACTTGAAAAATTAAAATCCGATGACAATATTTTCCAAAGATGAACTTGATGACGCACCAGTAGGTGGTTCGTGTATCATTAACATACAAAACTTCAATGATGGATGAGGGACGCATTGGGTTGCTGTTTACGACAATAATTATTTTGATTTGTTCGGACTCCCTCGGAGTGATCTTATAAAAAAAATATATTTTTAAAACGTTTTAAAAATAAATTACTCTTCTAATCAACTACAGCCTGTTGGAACATCAGCTTGTGCTTATTATTGTATTATGTTTATCAAACAAATGTCCCCAAGTGAAAACTCCGGAGATCGCGATTTTTAAAACTTTGTTTTACAATTTGACAGGCACCCGAGCAAAAACAACGATGATATAGCAATAAATTTTGTGTGACAATCGAATATAACATGTCGCAAACTATAACGTAGTGCTTATAATGTAAAACTAAAACGCCTAACAAAGAGGACAAAAAAAAAAA
>JAECUM010042569.1:0-28548 GCA_016617855.1 Megalonaias nervosa
GAGATTTATTGATTGGCTACTGTCTATATCAGGTAATTTATGGGACGTCCACTCCCCGTGCAAGATGGCGGGACTGCTCAAGGTATGTCAACGACGAGATGGGCATGGCAGTGGGAAGGCTTTTCATTGATGAGACTTTTGACGAGACTGCTAAAAGTTCTGTAAGTTGATATTGAATCTCATTTATGTACCTTTTCACGTGTTTGTTAAGGTGTGCAATTACAATTAGTTATTTAAACAACATAATTTCAGATGACACCTACGCATGAAAATCTAAAGACCACTTTCGCAAGATCAAACCAAAATACATATTACTACCCGTTATTTTAGCGTTTAGTCTGAGTTTATGTGATCTTCATTCGTGCATGCTGAAAAACCTTTCATAAAGAATTAAATTCAAATTAAAACGTTTCAGGAATAAAAAGTATCTCACACCTCTTTATCTGTACAAGTATTTATCATGAAAACAATCTGGTAGCACACAAAGTAGAAAATACAGAAAACTATACGAAGATAAGCGATTTTAAGGAGCTGTTCTGTGCACGCTTTCATGGTTAAAAGTACCATCACTGTGGGCACTTTCGTGGTTAAAAGTATCATCCTTTAAACATATATTTACCTATTCATAATATCTATTTCCAATACGCTCAGTTTAATTTTTTTCATTATTTATATGATTTAAAATTACCTAAAGGAATGCACTGTTTACTTTTTGTTCGTTATGACTCTATTCTGGATTTGTTGTGATGATATCGGCATATCTACGTTTCAACTGAGGCTGTTTCATGAATTGCTCCCAGAAGCTAAACTAAAACGCCGGCGTGTGAAATGGTTTAGATATTATCCCAAATTCTGAATGAAAAGAAAACACTGTCAAACTTTTGAAATATTTTAGACCCTGGCCATGATTAGCGACATTCGATGGGCTTTTAGTGAAATCCTAGATGAACTGGATTGGATGGATAATAAAACGAGGAATCTTGCTGAAGAAAAGGTACGTCGACGCCGCACATTCAGCTGCAGAAATATACTTTCCTGCAGTTGATCAGTCAGTCCGTCTGTCATCCTTACACGAGTTGCAAGGAACACGTTACGTCGAAAAAGTAAATTCGGTTGGATTATCCCTTTGTATATGAAGGCGATCTGATTAAAATTATCAATGTTTAGAACTTCTGAGGACCTTTCGATTACCCCCAGCAACAAGTATGAAGTGTCTTGGATTCTTTAACTACCATGGCGTATAAATAGCACATATCTTGCTGAAATCTCATATCTATAAATATCATATTCTGACATTAAAAACCGAATTCGTAATAAAAATTGCAAAACAAAATAAAGAAGAAAAACATCATTGTTATGTGAAAACTCTGTGTGTGTGTGTGTGTGTGTGTGTGTGTGTGTGTGTGTGTCGCAGACATGTAGCTTGATGTCCCACCCAGTTACATTATCCTGACAACAGGCTGACCAGTCCTAACACTAACCTCTTAATGCTGAGCGCCAAGCAAGGCAACTGTTAGTACCATTTTTTAAGTCTTTTGTATGACTCGGCCGGGGATCGAAAAGCGACCTCCCGCATCCGAGGCGGACACTCTAACCACTAATCCACCGGAGCGGTCTATGTGAAAAGTAACACTTGTCATTAGAAAAGTTACATCATAAATATCTTTTCAGTGCTCATCCAGGACTTATTCTGGGATATATATATATATATATATATATATATATATATATATATATATATATATATATATATATATATATATATATATATATATATAAGCAAGATAATTAAGCATAATTTATTCCTATGTTGCTGATTACACCTACTTATTTTTATTAGGCGAGGTCAATAAAGGAATGGATTGGCTATCCTGATGTAATAACTAACAGCACTCGTTTGGAACAAATGTATGAAAATGTAAGTATGTTTGCTTGAGTTCTGCATTTCCTCTTTAATTACCGCACTTTGTTGCCACTCTAGTTGAGGTAAGAAGTGACTAACTCCGATGACCTTATCTTGATGCTAATTTATTATTTTGCATGTTGTGTAGGCTAAAAAAATTCATATTAAAAACTCAGATTAGTTCATTATACTATAATATATTGCGTTCGACAAGGATTCTTTTTTATCGTTCGTGTTTATAAATCTGAGAGAAACAGCAGACAATGAGAAAAACAAAAATACAAACGAGCATATGCACTGAGGAATTTTTTTTTAGTTTTCTTCCCAGGAAGTGGCTCCTCAGAAATTCTCGGTCCCAAAATTTGGTTCCCCTGATTTTTTTAGCCTACATAACAAGATTTCATATGTTATATTATACCTAAGAATGCATTAATTTATAGCATATGTATCAAGGGAAAAAAAATAATGTTTTATGTTATTTATAGGTGAATCAAATACTCTACAATATTCGAACACCGGCTGTTAGTTTTTATCCCCTACTGATTTTAAACACAAAAACGTCAGTGATATGAAAAATGCAAAGAGCTTAGTCATTTCATTGATCAGTTTCTAATTTCTAATCTGATTGCCGCTAGAGGGTCTCAAACACTGGCAGCTTGTTGGCGTTTTGTATCAAACACGAGATTCTTTAGTAACACAGTCGCCATATTTGCATGGGCTAGTCTGTTTCAATCAATCATATATGCTGTAGTTCACTGTCTTTGATGATCTCAGCAACTCCGTCAAGTTTGTACTTACATTTCATTGAATATATGTAAGCAAATGACTTAAAATATGTTATGTTGGAGACAGTTATTAGCTCTTTGCTACGATTTTCAATCGGATTCGGACCTTTATATTCGGTAAGTTATTCTGTCATCTTTATTCATCTGCAGCCAACCGTTCATGTAGTTTCGCCCTGACTCGTGCACTTTTTTCCACTTCGTCTACAAACCTTGATAATCTATCTATCAGTTAACTTATTTAACTTTGTGGTATTTTTTAGTTTTATTCTCACTACCTCTATTTGTGTCTTATATATATATATATATATATATATATATATATAGATATTTGAGTTTGTACATTGCAGGTGACAGTAGATAGAAATAAATATTTTGAAAACGTTTTGCAAAACCTCAGGAAGACGGCAGTGACTAATCTGCATAATCTCAGAAAAGAGTATGACAAGAACGAGTAAGTAATAACAGTGTGTGATATGTGCTATGGATTTTTAACGTAACTTTTAACAATTTTAAATGCAGTGTGGCAGTTCATAGCGATGTCTAACAATGGGGCATCATGCCGCAGACATGTAACATGATGTCCCACCCAGTCACATTATCCTGACAACAGGCCCACCAGTCCTAACACTAACCTCTTTATGCTGAGCGCCTAGCGAGGCAGCTGTTAGTACCATTTTTTAAAAATAAGTCTTTGGTATGACTCGGCAGGGGTTCAAACCCGCGACCTCCCGCATCCGAGGTGGACGCTCTAACCACTAGGCCACCGGAGCGGTCAAGTAATAACAGAAAAATATGACAAGAACGAGTAAGTAATAACAGGAAATAGAATTACAAGAACAAGTACATAATAACAAAAAGTTACGACTCTGTGGTCACAAACTAAGTAATGGAAAGAATCAAAACCAGTAAGTTTTGTAAAATTTAACAAACAATTTAATTATGAAAGTTATAAATGAAAATGTCAGAGTAACTTTCATTATTATGAAGTGAATCCAAACTAATCGTGATAAAGTTCTCTGAAAGTCCAAATGAATGAAAAGTTCCACATAAATTTAAACCCCGGAAATGTACTAGTCTGCCAAGAATCGTGACGTTTTCAAAGTGGCGTCGTCCAGAACTCCTTCGAATAATTCACAACAGTTCCAGAATAATATTATAGTCCAAATAATGAGCATTTTCTATTCCACTGAACAGTCCAAACAAATGTTTTTTTTCCTCTAAGTACAACATAAAAATGTCTATAGACTTACAACAGGAACACAAGATATGAGAACGAATATAAACCGGAATGAATATGATTGCTCAGTTCTCTCTTACATATACCTTCTATTATGACAATATTTCACAATATACCCCACGTGACAGATCACATTACTCAATAACTTTCGCTAACTGCCTATTCATGTGACCTAGCCCATCCAATGGGAAGTTACTGAATTATTTTAGGATCATCTAAACCCCCTTCAGCAAAGACGTCATTAAGTTTTATTATTAAGATTATCACTAGAAATTGTCAACACATAATTAAGCATCTATTTATAGATCCAATGTAATTTTACGCTCTAAATACACCCTATGTCACATACGCAAAATCTAACTAAAGATATTCTGTACAACTTACAACCATACATAAAAATTACAAAACTGAGATAAAAGAAAATCATTCACCAGCTGTTAGAAAAATAGATATACATAATAAAAATATGCATTTGAATTTACCTTAACCTGCATTTACTTTTATACCGCACTATGAATGTTTAATGGGAATAAAATGTAATTCTTGTTCGTCCGAAAATGCCTTAGTTCGTCAGTCAGTATGTCTGTTGAATTTTCGTGCTTAGGCCATTTTTAGATGGTCATTCACGTTCCATTAAACCATTTTCGTGCTTTATATAAGTCAGTCTTTTAATTTTTCCCGTCTTAATTCCAAATCCTTACTTAAAACAGAGACGTTGAGTCATATATATGCTAATGCATCTCCAGTAGAGAAGCAACCAAGCTCCTTACTAATTAACTTACAGACTTACATACGTAATTTTTATATTTGCGAAAAATATTGAAGCAGGAAGTAGATGCACTCTACTTCAGAGTCCTAGTTTTACTACAAAGGTACAACGATCCAAGTCCTAGTTTTACTACAAAGGTACAACGACCCAAGTGCTAGTTTTACTACAAAGGTACAACGACCCAAGTCCTAGTTTTACTACAAAGGTACAACGACCCAAGTTCTAGTTTTACTACAAAGGTACAACGACCCAAACAAATAATCTCTTTTGTCATGAAAACTCTACAAGACTCAAAATATTCCTCAAAAGCATCTTACCCATTCAAAAAGCTGTATTTGTCGATTTTAAGTTCAAGTTCCAACTCTGGAGTAACATGTTCTACTCGAAATATTCAGTAAAATTTTACATCAGAGGTTTCACGTGTTTATTTTAAAGACAGGTATTTCCTACCTGAATTCGCTTTAAAGAATACTTCTTTGATATGCATTTCGGAGACAATATATTGAACATTAAATATCCATAGCTCTCTCTCTCTCTCTCTCTCTCTCTCTCTCTCTCTGTGCTTGTGTGTGTGTGTGAATGATAATGTTTGAACCAATTTTGTGGAAACGAATAATTATTCGTGAATTGCTATTGCTCAACAATCAAAAATTCGTGTTAATTTTACTATTTTTAAGCTACAATTGATAATAATACACTATCATTCAAAAACTTATAGTTGACATTTTAACATTTTTATTCTGATGACATCAACTTGTATCCATTTTTCGACCACCGTTATCATTTATTATAAGGATTTTGCATGGTTCTGAACGTATAGACGAATGTAAAGATGTGATTTATCTGCTCTTAGGGTAGCACTCTTTTGCATTGAAGGAGCCTGCCAAACCATCTTCCGGCAAGTATTGATTTCATGACATATAGTGCGCGAGTTGATCTGTTTGACTATTAAAATGTCAACAAAAGAAATCAGTTGTTGTATTTGTTCCAGTCACAGTAATAAGTTGATAGATGGACAAAAAGTGACCTAGCACAGGTTCACATCGGTCCCAGAAATACGAAAAATTTTAAAGAAGCAGCGCAAAATAGTGAGACAAGCAAATTACTACTTTGTGTGTCATTTTGTACCTATGAGATGAAGGTGATGCCGTTATAGCAGATAAGGGCATTTTTCATATCAGACCTAACAAAGGTATAGATCTCATCATTCCACCCTTTAAAATTAATAAGAAGCTGTCCAAGCGCGAAGTACAACAGACTAAAAATATTACTAATTTACGGATACGCTTTAGCGCGAGAAGATAAAAAAAAATTTCAAACTGATGCCGGGTATGATGCCAATATCCTTGGACAATCAGTCATAAAAATTATGGAAAATTTGTGGAAGACTTACACCCACTATTGGTGCTTAAAGAATAGTCAAATGTTATAAAATTAACATTATTCCAGTCGTGTCTTCATTATGATCATTAAGATATTTTGTCAATCTTTTCTTTCTGTCTCAGGAAAGTATCGAGGTTAGAAATATAAGTATGCATTCACATACTAGAAAGCTACTAACCTTTCGGCAAAACAAGTTCCGTGACTTTTTTAATTGGAATGATTATATTATCCTAGGTAATGGATGTTGCATGTACACTAAAATATTACTATGGGTGCCTTCTTCTTGAGCAGTTGGTTCACTGGCACTCAGCGGTCAACACCGCACTCCTTTTAAACAGACATCTGACAAAACTCACAATGTGCATACTGTGTATTTGTATTCACATATATGCTGAAAATATGACAGTTAAATTATACTTAGCATTACATGGTTCTGTTTATATTTAAATCACAATTTTTAACATTTAGCATACGCCTACGTATTACTTACGCTAATAAAGTGAAGAAAACATCACCCAATCACCATGTGGATACCTCAAAAATTGACGTAGATGTTGCTGATACAGTTCTGCTTGTCAGTGACATAATAAGCGTTTCATATCCTTTAATGAATTACATAATAAATGAAAGAAATTAAACTGGGTGTTAAACGTACAGTTACCATCATTTATCTGATATATGATGTTATCAGTGGGTGAGTTGCTGAATTTTCTGGCTTCTTTGATTAATAAAATGTTCTCATCTATACATGTATAGCCGGTTCACCTTATCATTTATACATTCAGTGACAGACTAGAGGGCTAATAATCCACTTGTATACATTTTATACAAAAAAACACCAGCAATCCAATAATGAAAAATAAAATTCCGTGTAAAACATGTGCATCTAAGATAACTCATAACATTATTCCAACACACATGGATGTGAACACACGCACTTACATGTATGTACCATCACAGGCAATGACAGCTTTAGTCAATTGCTAATTCTATGTACTTACCGGAAGTTCAAAGTATGCAGCGGCGCGCTCTAGCAAACAGGGTAGGTAACCGCATTTTCACATTTGTCTATATATGTTGAATGGAGCACAAGGGAAGACGTTGGCACGAGATTTCAGAGTCCTTCCCGAGTGCTCTGGCAAACGCTAATATATAGCTAGCTATATCCGATTCTTCCCCTTGAACGATCAATTAACAGATTCAAACCTCACCCCACTCCACCCACGGAAACAGACTTTTAAATAAACAAGAAATATTCCGGTAAATATTTGTAATGTGTAATTTCGATGCTGAGTACATCTGACGTCATAAATCGTCTTGTTATGTACATATATCATGTGTGTCTAACTTTTGTTCATGACTGTAGATTGAAAGCGTCTTATTATATAGCTGACTCTTGTGCATGGTTGTAGATTAAATTTTAATATAATGATAATTTGGAAACAAGATGCTTACTTTGAATTGAGTTCAGGACATTGGTTTTCCCCATGGGAATCATTGACTACCTGATGTTTAGTAGATTGTTCGCTAAAATCTAATTTTAAAAAAAAAACCTGACTTTGTGTACGAAATCCATGGTATTTTGTTGTGTCGTATATAAGGTAACGGTCTGTATATACGGAAAGACCAAATAAACAGTTATTTATTCCTATCTTCATGCAAGCCTTTGAAAACACTATCATCAGAATTTTTTGTTGCATTTAGTGATAATTTGGAAGGAAATTTTTATCTAAAGTATTCGTTGAAGTTACAGTGCTTAGTGACATTTTGGACTGTCTTGTTATTATTGTGAATTTCATTCATAGATATTCTGGATTATATCATTGTGACTGTTGCACAAAAACTAATTCAAGGTTATTGGTACATTAGCACATTCAAAATTGGAATTTATTCGGAACATCACTGGAATTTATTCGAAACACCATATATTTGTGGACTTGTGATAGAACCTGTTACGTTATTTGGGATTTAATGCAAAATTCTGTACGTTCATTTCAATTTTTCTCTTTGTATTCTAGGTAGAGACATTATTTTTTGAATTTTAGTCAACTTGTTAGCTTTGCTTTTTCTGTTACTTAGAGTCGTAACAGTATACTTTCGTAAGATCTGCACTGCCAGATCATGTAGAAATGATTGTTAGATTTACAATGTCTTCCTCTTCGCCCAGATAGTTGTTATCTACTTAAGGAGCCACCATTTTTACTTCATTTCAGATGGGACATCCCGCCCGCAACAGTAAATGCTTTCTACAGTCCAATTGACAATTCGATTAGTAGGTATACTTACATGGTATTTTTGTTCTTCATTCTTCTAAAATCTTTATCTCTGAATTTTCATTCAGCTTCTTGTCAGGTCATGCACATTCGTATATTAATCTCGTATTACTATTGAGTACTCTGCGGTAGGAGAAATATGCCGTAGGTAGTCAGAGGACTTGCGTGTGTGTGTGTGTGTGTGTGTGTGTGTGTGTGTGTGTGTGTGTGTGTGTGTGTGTTCAGACCGTACATGTAATAAACAGCCCAAAATGTAATGAAAGTAAATGCATTACAATGTATGAATAATAGCAGCAATAAAAGATGGTAACGGTAAATTTACGTGATCATTAATTAGGTGCTAGTCCAACTTGCGTTAGTGAGTACCACAACGTCCTGTACATATATGAACTCATTATTTATGGATTTGTAGGGCTTGTCATGGTGCGTGCCCCCATCATCCTGTACATTTACGTAAGCATCTCTTAACAGTATTTAGGTATTCGGCAGGTCTTGCCTTGACGAATACCACAACTTCCTGCCGAAAGTACATCAGTGTCCTGCATTTCAAACTTCACTAACTTGGCTAGCACGTTTCTATTTGTGAAGCAAATGATCATAATTTGTAAACAACAAATGTAGAGAACATACATTATCTTCTAATATAAACTTCTTAACATTTCGACGTAGTTTTCGTGGCTTTGCAAATATTTTCTCTGCCGTATTGACTCAAAAAAGACAAGACAACATGGCTCAGTAAAATGTTTAGAAGTAAATTATGGCTTAAAAATAACAACTTAAAGTTAAAGAATATTGATGTTTGATTGGCTTCAGTTAAAATCAACAGTGAATGATCTATTGTTTAAAATTTAGAATTATAAAATAGTCGCATGCTATTTACAAAATTCGTGTGAGTTGAACAAAAGAAAGCAGTAGCGTGGTAGTTTAGGCGTTGTTTTCTACAAATGAAATGATGTTCATAGTTTATTTCTAGCTTCATATTTATATACATTAAAATAATGCGAGCAATTTTAGCTTCATTCTATTTTTTACTTGCCGCCATTTCATTTTTGTGTGAAAATGCCACTCCTACTTCATCAAGAATATTTGTTAATTCTCGTGTTTATTTTTCAGTGTTTACCGCAGGAATTTTGCAACCACCATTTTATGCCAGGGATCAACCAAAGTGAGGGACAACGTTCTATTAATATCCTTGATCTCCAAAATGTCTTCAAAACGAAATGACCAATAGAACTAATACAAATTAATCGAGTGAAAATATTCACATTCTATTACCTGTCAAAGACGAACAGTCTATAAATTAAACAAAATTATGGGAAACGAAAATTAGGTATGGTATCAAAATAGGATCATTTCTTTATGTATTTTTAGCCCTGTAGTCTACGTAAGAGTATGCATACAGTTACGTGATTTATTTAAATTATATCACAGATAAGAAACCTCTTTATCATTCTTATCACAGTTTCCATGCTACAGCTTCAATATAATAAATAATAGCGTAACTCCAACTGTAAGAATAATGACAGAGAGGAACGATTGTATATAGATTCATACTGTTTAATAAGATTTTTGCGGCGGTTTATTGCATAAATATTTAAAAAGTATCGCCCCAGCACATCTTTATATATTCCACCTATAGGCATATCATGTATCTTTATTTCAGATCCATGAACTACGGAGGTATAGGATTTGTAATCGGTCATGAAATAACACACGGATTTGATGACAGAGGTACATTGTATGGTTGCTTACTTATCATTCAAAAGGCAATCCATCAAGTATTACGATATCTGAATACTGACCATATCTAGAATTCCTACAACCTTCTAAACAGCAAAAGAAAACCCTTGTTTTTGTAAGCCACAAATTGCTTGGAAAGCAATACCAATAGCATTACGAAATCAACGATCTTCAGCACAAGCAAGAATGTAAATATACATAAACGATTTGAAAGAGCTTGTTGCGTTTATAACTGCAATCGTGTAGGACAAAATCAAGATTGTTACTTTGAAAATTATAAACATTAAAATTTCAAGATTTTAAGTCTAGAAAAAAAGCCACAGGAGAATGGAGACACTGTACATGTACTTTTATCACGACAAACTCCATTTCCATGAGATACTAGTTTCTTTATAACCTATTCTATAAAATTTTACAAATAGTACCATAATTTACAAATTAATTGCATTACCTATATATTTATGGCGTTTGCAATTCTCAGTCAGGATTATGTCCCTTGTGCTCCAGATCATTGTCATCATCTACATGTCGCATCAACTGATTATACCTTCCAATAAATGGATTTTTCATAGTATCCAGAAATCACTAACAGTTTTAAAAAGGGTAAATCTTGTTTGCATTTTGGATAGTTTAAATTACCTTTAGATTTAAATCCTAATTGCTCAGACTTTTCTTTAAACAAAAGAACAACCAGAATATCTAAGCATTTTTCGATGCAGGCCGACAGTTTGATAAGGACGGTAACCTGCAACATTGGTGGTCAGACGACGTCATCAACAGATTTACGGCAAAGGCTAGATGTATAATAGACCAGTATGGTAACTACCTTCTTCCAGAGGCTAATATGACGGTAAGACTTTAATAGTTTATTTGTTTCTAATTTTTTTACGTTTTGAAATGACAAAGTATTATGATTTAATAATGTAAATATATGTTTACACTTCTAACTATACATGATTAGGCCCGATTATATTAAAGTTTTATTTTTTCAGGGTTGTACTGTAAATTTAATAATAATAATAATAATAATAATAATAATAATAATAATAATAATAATAATAATAGTTGTAGTAGTAGTTGTAGTTGTAGTAGTAGTAGTCCTCTCCTCCATCAATGCCATCTTTATAGCACTTCAGGCTGTTTGTTTCTTCTTGATTCGAGCCATTTTTTGCCACCTAAGATCTCATGGATCTTACACAATATTCCCGTTGTTCATGGAAGTGAAACTTTACGGAATGGTTCTCCATTTAGTGCTATTCTTGTATATTTCCTGCTGTCATCTAATTTGTGCAATATAACGGTTAGTGGTACCAACTCCGAGTTTTCCAAACCTTTCCAAGTTTTCTGGCTATGCCAGTTTGCTTTGTTACTTGTTGTGGACCACTGGTATTGTTGTGTCTACGATGAAGCTCAGCGCTATGTATGGCTTCCTGTACTCTATTTTGCAGTGGGTCTGCATTTTGAAGTCTCAGGATTTTCCCCTTTCTGTTCTCAACAACTTTCTCTTTGCTGCGATTATACCAAGCATAGTTCAGTAATGGTATGGATAGTGGACGACTAGTGTTCGTCAGAGTACGACTAGGACTTGTTTGTGCTATCGAGTTTCGGACTGCTAGTGGCTGCACTCACAGATAAAATGATTGGCTGTCTCAGTTTTACTCATGTTCTGCACAATGGTAAGGCCTGTTGATCTGTTAATCTGCTATGTTGTATTTTCACCTTATTGACCACTGATGCTTGTTTTGCACTGTCAATATCAGTACTACAGTGTTGGTTTTTTACAATACACTGCCTTTTCCTACCATTATGATCTCCCTTTGCTTATTTCTTTATTGATAATCTTTATTTCCTTGTTCTGTTATATAAGGCTCAATTCTTTGACCAAAATATGAATTCTAGATATTTCCATTCGTAATTTCCTAGGTTCCTCATTTTTATCTCTCGTGTCCTACGCTGATCAGGCATATTCCCCAGTTCTTCCTGAAAAGATACATTCTGTTTTCATCAGCTTTTGGATGTAATAAAATGTGCATGGACAGCAGCATTGTACTCTTTCAGTTCATGTCTTCTATCTCTTATATTGCTTCTATTCAAGCTAGTTACCGGAAAATGGAGACTTCGGTTATTGATGGCTACAGCTCTATTTCCGCCATTTAACTTCAAGCCCAGTACTTTCTTTACCCACTAAACATTTCTAATTTCAGTCTTCATCTTCTCAAATTTTATGCTTTCTTTTCTTTCAGAACTCGAAACTTTTTGCAACCTTCTTCTGTCCCGCTTTTTATTCTCTGGTCGTTTGGGTGCTTCTTGCCTCTTGTCATTTTAGTGTACCGTACTTGATTCTTAGAGCCATGCACTTCTCGAGTCCAAATTTCATGTCATCAAGGATAATACTTAACAATATATTTCAGATTCATTTCTTCATAGATCTTAAAATCAAATATAAATAGCAGATGACGTATTTATGTGGAGTACTTCCTGGGTCAGTATCACGCATTACGTTGTCTCAGCGCTCTTATTTAGAGGAATGAACGCAATCTCGCACAGCTGTGGTGACGGTTATTCTCCGTGGCAGATACCCCTCTCTGAGGTAGAAATTTGGTATGTTCCTTGAATCCGTGATTAGGGTTCTATATGACAGCTTGTGGTTAACTATGATTCTTAGCATATTATGGGTATGCCAACCAGCTCGAGACCTTCCTGGATCCATGAGTGCGTTGTTGTGTTATTAGTTTCTTTGTAAGCGTTCTATGCCATGTGCGTGCTCTATGTTGTTTCCTTCTGCAGACCCGGACACCATTTTATCGAATGACCTCTTGTCTTTTGCCTGTCTTGATTTCCTTTGATGGTCCCTCTACTCTGCAAGTATTACTGTGATGTGTAGATGTTCTACAATTATTCCACTGAGTTCCTTCCACACAAATTCTGGGCAGGCTATTGGTGTGTAGTTGGTCACTATTGGATCTTTCTCGTTGTTTTTTCGTCATAAGGATAGTGCGACTTTTAATCTTCCATGCTGGAACGTTGCAGAGATTCATGCCGTCCTATGGTTGGCCTGTTAATCAATAACGGATGCTCGTGATCTTCTTTAGCCAAAATCCATGACCCTTCATAAGGGCCAGAAACCTCAAACTGAGTATTTTCCATAACTTTTCTTGATGGATTCCAATTATGTTATTGAATCCCGTTCTTCTTCGTTTCTTCCCGACAGCTTTCATTCGTTTTGCATAGCATCCATGCATTGCCCATTTGCTTGGTTGCTTTTCCAAATGTGATTCTACGTGCTTGCTTCTGTTATTATCATAATCGATGTCGTTGCAGCTGAATGGTATCAACACTCAAGGTGAAAATATTGCTGATAACGGAGGACTTAAGCAGAGTTTTAGAGTAAGTATTCGTACCTACCTACTTACCTAGAAAAAGAAAACATTCTGCTTATTATAAACGTTACAAGGAGTGCATAACGCCATCAGATCTATGAACGAATGAACGAACAATAAGAATAAAAATGGAAATAAGCTATTTGTGCAATATCGAAAAGTTAATGGCACTCTAGGTCTCATCCGATTCATTCCAGGTTTGATCACGTGACATACGCATAAACATTCAAGGGAAAGGTTTATTAATACAACAACTCAACGGCATGTTTCGATCTTATACTTTATGAGGCAGATAAATCAGCCGCTCCTCCGTGATGATATTGATTTTCGGTTTAGGTGCTGATATCGCCTATTCATTAAAAGCTGCAAAAGTCTGCATCCACTTTTGGCTGCACACATCGGTGTACATTTTATATACTTACCGGTATTTCTCGCGGCTGTTGAGCTACCGTCGGCTTAAAGGTTATTTTGGTAACATGTACATTATATTTCCGGAGCAAATTCTATCTTTTGTGACTTATAAATCCACGTGGAATAGCACAACCGCGTGCACTGTGGCCATTTTGAATTTCGCGCTAGATATGGCTGTTACCAATTACAGGTATGGGTTTAAAAGGTCCGCAGGTTTGTTCCGGAAAGATTGGCACGAAGAAAAATTGCACATTTTAATGAACAGGTGACATCATACCCACATATCCTTCATCAGTATTACTACAGATTTGGGCTGTTGATTTATCGGACTAATACTTTACATATTTTTTATTTTTACAAAGGCCTATCGAAGGTGGGTCGAGAGGAGAGGCAATGAAGAACCTAGACTTCCTGGACTAAACTTCAATCACAATCAGCTTTTCTTTATTAATTTTGCTCAGGTATGCCATTATACTTTAGTAATTTTACTCAGGTAAGTCTTCATATTTTTACGTGATTGAACCATATGGTAACCGGGCGGTGTTTGAGCCAGTATATGTTATGTTAGGACCAAGTTTGATAATTGGACAATTGATTATTGATCATTTCAGATTCCGTTAGGAAAATGTCTCATTTATATTACAGAAGCCATCTAACTTGGAGCGTCAAATACGAAAAATTCCGTCGTAACCTTTCAATTAAGTGCGGATGTTATTAATAATTGTACGTTAAAAAAATAAATTAAATTTATGGCTGAAATGGATAATAATAATAATAATAATAATAATAATAATAATAATATGCCCTGTATACATCTGTTGCTGTAGTCGTTTTACTTCGGCAACTCTCTCTCTCTCTCTCTCTCTCTCTCTCTCTCTCTCTCTCTCTCTCTCTCTCTCTCTCTCTCTCTCCAAAGAATGTGAGGATATGGTCAATTATATTTTCAGTCTCTCTCTCTCCAAAGAATGTGAGGATATGGTCAATTATATTTTCAGTTAACTTTAAGCTGATTACAGAGTCCATAACTTCTGATAATCTATTTATGTGATGTTTAGATTACGCGCACCCACTCGTTTAGCTTCCTACTTTAATCCTTACCTTACACTGAGTGTTCCCTCCTTGTCTTCATTTTAGCAGTTTAATTGTACTTCTTTTCCCAATCATGTTTAATTAAAATAAAGAATCTCACTTTTAGATGTAACCCGATAACCTTCAATGCAATTTTCAATGACCGCATTCTTTTCGTAATAATATTTTCACAAAATTGCACGTATTCTGAAAATATGAGTACAGATTTACAGGTATTTATCAGTCGTGCTCACAACCTTAATATCACCCACCCACCCCTCCTCCTTTCATACACACACGCACACACACATACAAGAATTCAATGATTTAATATATTTCATTTTTTTGACGTCTATTTGATAATGAAATTGCTAGATTAGGAATTACATGCTATTAGTGTCAATTATATATAATTAGTAATTACATGCTAATGATGTCGATTATCATATCAATTATATCTAATTAGCAAATATATGCGAATAACGTCCTTTTCTGCAGCTGTTTTGCGAAAATCTCAGGCAGCAAGAGGGAATTGGTAGAATATTGATAGACGAACACAGTCCAGGTAGATTTAGGTCAGTATCCTTTCCTGTCATTATCTGCTTGGTTGATTGATGTGTAACGGTACATCAGCACATGAAAAAATTTAGTACCGAGGCAGTGGGTGTAAGGTGTTTTGCCTTAAGATACCTTGACAATAGTTTACTGGACAATAAATTATTAAATGTGAAAATGATAATATCAATTTTATTATTAACACGAATTAATTTAACTTACAATGATACCTTTATGTTGCATGAAGACCAATAGAACATACATTTTTTTTTACTGAATATGATGAAAAATCATAGAATGTATATAGAAAGTTAATATATAAAAATGAATTGCCACAGAAAAAAAAGACATCTAAAGATTCCACAACATACTCGGCGTTGTGTCGACCCTTGTAAAGAAAGAATCTCGATGACGAATATTTTCATTTTTGTATTTTTCCAAACGTCATAATGGATTTTCTAAATTATTTACATTTACTTTTGACTTGACCTTTTAAACATGCAATGGTAAAGTTGAGGTTATGCATCCATAATATTAGCAAGTACTGGTGTTCGAATACTCGACCACGATTTTTCGGAAATCATCTGTTCATGCACTCTATGGTACATTTATAGGGATTGTTGCCAAGCACATTTGATGAAGTTTTGGACATTAAAATTTAAGATATATTCTAGTTTCTGCTGATTATATATTTATACCTATTTTTGATTGCAGACGCGTTATCTTGGTACTCCTATCAGTTAGAATTAATTAAAATGTATAAACTAATTACAATTTATCAATTAATTACAATGTGTAAATTAATGAAAATGTAGATAATCATCTTTTCTCATTTAAAGTCAAAAGGCTAAAATACATGGTTTAATGACCAAAACGGAACATAAAACTTAGCTATGCAAGAATATTATAAAGTCTTTGCTTCAGTGCGGTGCCTACTGGTTTCAAAATAATTTGTCTTGCTTTATTATTACCGTAATTTCAGAGTGATTGGAACTCTTCAGAACTCCAGAGAATTCGCAGAGACTTTTGGCTGCAAGAGAACAGATTACATGAATCCGGACGAGAAATGCTACGTGTGGTGACCGAACAAACAAATTACTTCCACAATATCTTGTGTTCCGATAGTCGCAGTTTAGTTTTCATTTACCAGTTATTGTTTATAAATCATCTAGTTTTCGAAATTGTTTTTTTTTTTTTTTTAACGTCAAACTTAAAATATGTCGACATTTTAACGCTCTCTCTGATTCAGAGAGATACAAAAATTAAAGAAATTTGGTGTGTGTGTGATTTAGATTTTTAACGTAGCTTTTAACAATTTTTCGGTCATATCCCTACGATGTCTGCAGTGTGACAGTTTATAGTGATGTCTAGCACTGGGGCATCATGCCGCAGACATGTAGCATGATGTCCCACCCAGTCACATTATCCTACTACCAGGCCAAGGCCAACTAGTCCTAACACTAACCTATTAATGCTGAGTGCCAAGCGAGGCAGCTGTTAGTACCAATTTTATAAGTCTTTGGTATGACTCCACCAGAAATTTGGAGATAAATTCTTTTTAAAAAATTATATAAACAAGTTAATTTTTCAGCATGTTATTTTATTCTCATTTGCCAACAAATTCGCAAAAAGAAGTGTAATACACAAGTCTGAGACTTAAACCAACATTTTCTAAACTGTTAACTTTTTTAATTGTAAACTTGTTTTACTGTCAAATTCAACGCTAAAATGACTTTAATGACAGCTCAGAAGAGTCTAACCCCGGGGCTCAAATAATCTGTGTATGTAGTGGCATTGTCTACCAACGTCACTTGGGAGGAGTTGGGGCAGTTTCACATGATTTATTTTCTGCTTACTAAAAAATATAAGTACTCTTCATCAGGCGATCGTTTGTATTATACACTTGTATCCGTTTTAAATCAATTTGTTAAATTTGTGGAAAGGTTTGCAGGGTTATAAACTGATAAAGGAATTTCATTAAATTCATTGGCAACACGTTCTCATTTAAGACATATCTTTTTTCCTTAATACTTTGGTCGACAGCTATATTTTATTCTTGTGTGTGCGTGGGGGGTGGGGGGTGGAGTACAACACACCAGACAGAGGGGAAAGTGCTATCCCTAAATTCTAGAGGAGGTTGCGTGATAATGCTAGTTAATACTAAATGAATTTTATTGCAGTCTAGATATTTTTTTTAATTCGTCCTCTACCTGAGATTCGAATCTGGGTGTGTTAGTTAAAAAATCTGTCGCCTTCCCAGCATACCCTCGCGACTAAGAGTACGTTCCCAAAACTGGATGGAACCAAGTGGTGGATATAGGCATATGTATGGAGAAGACACAGTCGCACTACGACTCAGTAATTAACTTATATCTAAATACATAGTCGCTCCAGATTCCTCTGACATAAATCAAAATATACAGAAGATTAATATAGAAGTTACACATATAAAGCAGGCAGAGTGGAAATTGTTATCGCTGGATTCTAAATTAGATTGCATGACAACATGAAGTGTATATATATATATATATATATATATATATATATATATATATATATATATATATATATATATAAGAATATTATCATATTGGTTAGAGTCTTTTCAAATTCATCCTCTACTCAAATTCGAACACAGAAAGTTATACATAACATCGCCTTGTCGACCCACAATTAGGTTCCACAGTTAGGAACAGGGTGCAGTAACCAGCATACCTGAACTTGAATCTTGAATCGCTACATCTATCTATGACTGATAAAATATTATAAGAAAGAAAACCATAAAATTGCATGTTCATCCAATTATATTGTAATCTTCCAAGTAAAACAAAGCAAGAGTTGTTACACACACAATCGATTCAGATAATAGCAGTAAAAAGAAAGAAACAAACAAACAAAAATGATTATCAAATGGTGTCAATAAATAAAGACATTTGTTTGTATAATTTCATAATTAGAAGGGTAAAATGCATGTATTTTGGGTAGATATAACACAGGCTTACGATCCAGCCATACTGTAATTGGTATGTGTTAACTGATATGTGGTGTTTAGGAACGATAACTCCACAAAACATGTTCAATCACATAATACCAGTTATTGTGTGACTCGTAATTGACATAGCACACACGGTTTCCTGTGCATCTTGTCAGGCGTTTTCCTATTAAACTATTTTTATAAAAGTTTCTCACAAGTATATTTCTATCAAGATAAATTTACCTGTACTTCGCCGGTCACTGAGTGCACATTTATTATGTATTTACTCCCCTATATTAATAAAAGATTTCATTCCTCCGTTTCCATTCCATAAAAGGCAAAAAGTAAAATTACTCCTGAATGGTAGTTACTTCCTGTCAGAATCATCGATTATCATATTGCGACATGAGGACTAAATATTGAAGAAGTTGGTGGACAAGCATGTAACTGAGATGAAATTCATTGATTTATCGTGTGATTACAGTTACACAGATTACTTGACACATGTATTGTTTCAAATTACACACGTAACAACCTTATAAATGGCAACATGCATAATTTCCAACGAATCCGAATTTACCTTGAAAGTCATTTTCTCCATAATATTTACCAGTTTTATAGAAGAAAGTCAGAAGTTTCGCTCTGTGATAAATATAATCTATCATGTGTGTTCATTTCAAATGAAATTTATGAACGTTTCTCTTCAATTTCAGTTTTGCTCGGCAAGCCTCACAATACGTAAAACTTCAACTATTTTTAGAAATTTCATTGAACTGAGCACTCGCGTATGATTCATGATAAGTGTTAGTCAGGACAGGCAACCTAATTTTGATAGGACCTCTTTTAAACTAAACATTGATAGTTTTACAGTTTTATTTCATATTCCAATGGTCATTAACACCCACGAGGATACAAGATAGATTCAAACATGACAAGCGTCGTAGAACATGATATACAAATAGTTATAAAACGGATTAAACAATCAATTTATTGTAATGCATTATTCATTTCTTACAAAATGCAATTGCAACAATATAAAATATATACAAACATTATGTTGACATCTTCAGTCATAGTGAAGGTGTTACAGTCTGGAAAGATTAATCATATAGTGATTACTTTGTGTATAAAGTTCAGAGGGTCAGTCTCACACCACAGAAACACATAAACACACACGATATATATATATATATATATATATATATATATATATATATATATATATATATATATATATATAGTATTTACAATACTACAAACATATACTGACTTCTGTTTAGGAATGACTTTGATATGTAGGTTGACAATTATTTTAATGCTTAAAACATTTATATAATTCTTTAGCCCTACAAGCTTTCACATATTCGGTTTCTCCCAGTTATATTTATAACTGTAAACTTGTATTTTATTAGAAAATAAATTGCACTAAAAAAAACTAAATGGTATTTGGATATATAGATAGATGGATAGATAGATTCTGCATTTCCTCCAAATTTCATCCTTGATACACATTAGAAAATAAATCAAACTAAGAACTAAATGGTATTTGTCTTCTACGATATATATATATATATATATATATATATATATATATATATATATATATAGAGAGAGAGAGAGAGAGAGAGAGAGAGAGAGAGAGAGAGTCTGCATTTCCTCCAGATTTCATCCTTGATACACTATATGGCTTCTCCCATTTTCCAGATTCAACTTCTGACCTTGATCATGACACTCTCAATGCCAAAGCATGAAAAATAATTGTGCAGTAATAAATTACAAATTGGAAAATACTAGAGCGTTAATAAAGAAATGTTCTACTGGAATCGAATTTCGAATCACTACAGCGGGTCATTCATTCTTTGTTTCAAAAGCAATGCAAAATCATCTGATTGCCAACACTTTGTTCTATCCACACTTAAGATCAACTTAATTATGTTTGTAGAATTTTACAGTAAGTACAGTTATATAAGAAAACGGAAACAGCATAAAACAGATTAAAACATTACAAAGAAAGAAGCACATCGGAATGTTCGGTGGCAACATTTGACAAATTTGCAAGTTTGCTTTTCTTTTCTTTTGTTTCCTTCAAATCTCTGTATCATTAATAACCATCCAATTCGCAAGTTTATTTTTGGTTAGTAAATTCATTACAACTTTGCCGTATCGATTTTATCATCAAAGAAAGTGGCAGTTATTCTCTCCTTTCTAACAATATAGCATTTTGTGTCGAATGAAATTATATTGACCTTGTTAATGATACCGCCTTGGCGGAAGCTCAACATTGTATTCCCTTTGGCACCCGTATGCATATCCATCCGTCTGTGCGCACTATAGAATAACGTAAAAAGCGTTGAACGAGCCACATTAAATCAAATGACTTTCTTCGTGAACTATAAAATATTCTGAGACGCTGCTAAGTTATTTTAGATATTTTCGTCAAATATTAAAGGCCTTTAAATAATATTTTAATTATTTCCTGCTAAAAATAAATAAAGGAAACTGTCTTACACATTTATGTCTCTAAAACGACTTTAAATTAAAACTAAAACTAATTGCTTTTGAACTGTGGTCTTGAATAATATGTAAACCGACTGTAAGGAAGTCATTGGAGTCTTATTGAATTGCCGTTCCATTTTCCTAAGGAGAATATTCTATTGGTACGATTCCTATAACACACACAGACACACACACACACAGTCAAGGCACGATTGATACAAAAATAAATTTCAATACACCTTGTTCTTTCAAGTATAACAAGGAACACGTGCCATTCAGATGGAAAGTCAGATCCGAAATCCACTAGCCCGCACTCAGCCATATGGTAGTTGATAGCAATTCAAAGTAATACACGTGAACTCACACAAGCTATTGTCATCTTAACTTGCTAACTTTGGCTTAATATGGCGTTAGCATTCTACCCAGACTTTTAAATTGTTTGCCTGTATTTAACATAGCGAAAATAATACATTTGAAAGCAGTTGTATATAATGCAGAATTATACATGTCACTAACTGGTGCCTACGTTTAAACATGATTGCCCTCACGAGCAAATATGTATCATATATATATATATATATATATATATATATATATATATATATATATATATATATATATATATATATATATAGTCCAATAGGTAAGGATTTAATTACATGTACAACAGCAGAATGCACCATTCATATAAACTAGTTTGTCCTCTAAAATTCTGACTGTCCATAGAGACGATTTTCAACAAAATGTGCATTGAATTCGGTGATATAGCTATCAGCTAAGGGTTGGTCACTTTGCCTCTTGCTTTCCTTTCTGTTTCCCATTCTGAATAGATATAGAAAATGATATGCAGGTTGCATCAATGTCTTGACACGCTGGCTCATTTTTATATATACCTGATCATCAACTTTCTCAGAGGTTCTATGCATTACTGTATCAAGCATATTTTTATTAGTTCGCAAATTATATTTGTAAATAAATTCACAAAAGGCTCAAAATAATGATATTAAGGCGACAATTTTCCTATTTGCAACCCATGATACTAGCCAAACTCATCGCGGCTCAGAATTGACTATCGTTTGAAAGTAAAAAAATGAAATGGGATTAGGGATTGTCAAGTGCAACAGAGAGAAAATCTTTTCTCTACATTTCTCCATTTCTCCTCCGATATAGAGTTTTATGTTACCTTACGTGTGACGTTTTCGTCAATATTGGAATTTCTGCTGAGGTAGAACGAGCAGAAAAGGTCTTTAAAAGAAAGAACATTAAAGATTTTACTATTCTATCTCGGGAAATTATTTATTCTAGAAATAGATTAACGAAAATCGACAGACTTGAGGAAATTCTCAAGGTTTTCTCAGAAATAGGAACGCTGCTTGAGGAGAAAAATGGGAGATGTAAAGTGGAACTAATGTCAGGATAGTCTAGCTAACAAACACAAAAACAGATACGAATGAATATCTCCCACTTCCAAGATATGCTACAAAGGGAATGATCTGACCCAGGGACTAATTTTTTTCAACACATTAAATGGGTAGATCTCTTTATATATATATATATATATATATATATATATATATATATATATATATATATGTGTGTGTGTGTGTGTGTGTGTGTGTGTGTGTGTGTGTGTGTGTTAAATCCCTCAAAATACATACCTTTTCCTTATTAGAACTGCAATTAGTATGACAAGCAGCAAAAATCCTACACCGACAGAAGCACCAACTATGAGAACTAAAAATGAACGGGAAGAAATATTTTAACATTTCAACATTCTAGGTAAGAATCTCTTTGAGGTAGAGAGAGAGAGAGAGAGAGAGAGGTTTGGTGTAATTTCTTTTGATTTTTAAAAAAAATTCTAATATACCCTTTTTGTTTTATGTACAGATCTGGGGGAAAAAAATAATTCTTTCATTTTATTAGCATCTTTGGACACTAATGTTTGATTATTTATATCAAGTAAACCAATATTGTTATCACGCAAAACCTATAAAAATGTCAGAACTCTTATCATTTCATTAAAAGGGGAGTTAGAAAGTTCCATTGTGTCCGTAACCAATTATTTTCTTAATTTCAGGATACTGAAAACTCTTACATTACTTTTACATGTAAGTGTTGGATCAAAGGACATAATAAAATCGAAACCTTTCGAAAAAATTCTGCAAACTTTCAATTGATTAAAAAAAGAACTGGTTACAGACACTGGAAAAATTATTACCAGAACAAGTGTATCAAACCTCATGGGTTATTATTTTCTGATTTATTATATTTGGGAAAATTGAATAACATCTTCATTACATCATCTTTATCTTAAAAATGTCCAAGAAATGATGCAACTTTTGTATGATGCAATATTGCATCATGAACTACACCATAATGAAAAAAAGAATAATCACTCCCCGCATTCATAAACATAAATGGGTTTCAAAGACTCTGTCCTTTGTTATGACACTCTAATTAGAAGGACGGGACACTAAATGATGGATCAAGAAGACAAAAGAGTGTCTGGCAGTAGTAATGGTATGTTTGTATATATACAACTTGGAAACCCTAATTTCTGTCGAGTCCGTAACCTAAACTAGTCTTGTGTTATTTTAGTGTCTGTTATGGCCGTTTCAGGAAAAAAATAAAGTATATCCCTACATAAAACGTTTATATAATATACCCATTTAGTGTGTTTCAGCCATGAAATTATCCAAATTTGTATTTTAAAAAATCGCATTTTGTTGAAGAAATGAAAATCACCGGTTTAGTTATATACTGTCAATGATTTGAAAAGGTGGCTCTAAGATGTCCATGCATTTATAAGTGTGTATTATACATACAGGAAGAAGAAAATGCCCTAATGACCTCTAAACTACTTTAAAAATTGGTACTATTATAATGATGAGAAACGGTTAAGGACACTACATAAAAATCATTTCCTTATTCAACTTATATATGAACCCTAATTTTACAGAAAATGAGATTAGAATATGCTGAATGATCTCTTCTCGGCTTGCTTAAACAAACGTTCCGATTAAATATGTCGCAGAACTGAATAAAATTAAGACAGTGCAAATGAACTTCACATACAGATGTATTTCAAACAGTGTATTTAAAGTAAATTTGTTTATTCCAGAATATGTTAAGCAATTAATTTGCTTATTTCTTGCATCAAGATGGTGAATTTTCTTGCTGACCATAGATACACTGCATTGGATGCATAAAACATATAAATGTTAACATATATTGGGATATATGAATCATATGTAATGTCAGTAAACTTCAGACAGAACCATAAAATAGCCATGTTTAATTCTGCAAAACTCACATTAACCATGTTTCAAAACTATAAGCTGGAGTTTATTATTAAATAATGTTCCACATGTATATAATGTTCAACTGAAAATTCCATGTAAATTTGTCAGAATATGATTTGATTTATTTTCGAATTTCAGCAAAACTGGTCAAGAGAAATGTTAGTTAAGTTCTAAATATATTTCTTTACGTAAAATAATATAAAGGTTGTAAGCTTTTCGTATATTTACTTATATGTTATATGCATCCTGTAGTGTTTGTAATCTCTTTCCATTTGGTGTAAAACTAATGCAGAAAAAAAATGTATTTATAGTCACCTGTTAAATAAAACATGAAAAATTTATAGGTCCAAGATGTTAAACTTCAGGGGAAAAAAATATTTGCTCAGGAATTCCGACCAAGTCAAATTTGACCTTAGGTGAGACGCTTTTAAGCCAAATAAAGTGTTTTAGCCGAATGGTTGTAAATTTGCCTATAAGGATCTTTGTTCGTTATTTTATTTATTTCTATATTCTAACGTGAATTATGTGGCTTTGATTGCAGTCAAGTTCGATAAGAAACGTTGCAGCCAAATTACGATTGTCGCTTAATTTCGGTTTGCAACCGACACTCATCTATCCTTGTTTTCTCCGTCTTTTTCAAACATGATTGTGATTTTAATGTGGGTTAAAATGTCTAATTATTATATTACAATATTAATTGAAGAGCTTTTCCATAAGAAGTTGCACTGTTAGTGATAGAGTGTAACAGATACTGTATGGGTGACACTGCATATTGAATAGAAACGGGCCATCTAAGTTCAGTCATAGACAATTGATATGATTAATGAAAAAAAAAATAGTTTTAAGAAAGTTAATAACTGAAGTCTAGCTTTAGTTGTTTAGTGTTCGTTTTCAGGTATTTGAAGGCATCTCCTAATTACTTATTGATGAGATAAATTATACAACAGTCGGACATTTTTAAAGAGAAAGAGAGAAGAAGAAGAAGAATGAAATATGGCTAAAAATGAAAATAAATTTTTGAATAGCATAATAAGGGCATATATATATTTCTTTACTGGGAAAAGAAAGTCGTTTCAAAAGTGGTATCACCACTGTGACGATAAAGTGGTATCGTCACTGTGGCGATATGAATTTTCTCTAGCGGATAAATTTCAGTATCTCATTACGAACTAGAAAATAAAATAACTTCACCTCATTATAAGACCAGACCCAATTATCTCATTAAAAGCTACAATGACTTCACATAATAATGAAATCAGAATCAATTATTTCGCAGATTCATGAGAAGGTTCGAAACCCTGATTTAAGATATTATACCTGAAGAACACCTACGTCATTAAAAAAGAACGCGAGTAGAGCTAAAGTTGTGAAGACCACGAAAATTATTTATCGACATTTATCGTAAACAAAATTAAAAGTTGCCAGATTTTTCAAACTTTGTATTCAGCTAAAGTTTTTGCGGAAACATATAAAACTGAAGAATACATAGTCTGGACTGAAGTTCACATAACTTCAAAAGTTTGGTGTGAGCTTCAAAAAAAATTTGTATGAACCATTTGACTTTATTTATGAGGCATTACTTTTGATTGGCTGATAATGTAAACTGAATTTCAGAATGAAGCTAAGACTTTAATGTATCCATGGCAGGTTTGAAGATCATATATTGTGTTTGAGTACGAGAGTGAGTTTTCAATCTCGGCAACTCAAATTAAAAGTATAGTGATATTACCTTTAGATGCATCTTGTTGACTACTAACAGCAGTGTTAATTTGGCTCATCACTAGTCTATCTGTGGTGGTCGCACTATTGTAATAGGATGGAGTACTAACAGGTAGTACACGATCTTTGATGGAGCCGGAAGTGAAACTTGATGTTCTAGCTGAAATATCTTGTACATAAGATTTGTTTCCTCTCACAACAGAAGTAAACGAATCTGAAGGCAGTTGGGACGTTTGTTCCGTTCTATCTGACGGAGAGCCTTTCGTATTAGCAGGATGCTTAGAAATTGGGACTGCGTTGGACATTCTAGTTGACTGCCTGATGAACATTGCCGTTTGTTGGCTTCTGAACCTTTTGTCTGGCCCTGTGCTCGAAAAGTTGTATTCAAGTTTCGTGGATAAATACGCTAATGATAGGGACAGAATAGACTGTGTTGTTCCACCATGTAATGGAGTTCTTAAAGAAGATGCAGGTAATGATGCTGTCGGCTTCACGTGGGAATTTGTTCGCTGTGTTGACAATGGTACATTCCCTATAGACGTGTTAATTTTAGGTGTTCCAGGCCTCTTCAAAGTAATTGGTATCAGGTTAGTCTCACCGTTGACTACAGTTGTGGTAAAAGTTTCTAATAATTTTGATCTATTCACCGTGCTAGATTGCTCATTTGAGACAGATTGTAAAATAGTGTTAGCTGATACAGTGGTAGATAGTTCATTTGCAACAGACGGGAATGTCATACTACCCAGTGTCATCGTAACCATGTTAGTTGTAGTGACCACAAGTTGCGGTGGTGTCATCGTACCCATATTAGTTGTACTGACCACAAGTTCCGGTGGTGTTTCTATTAAAGTTTTCTGCGTTGATGAATAGTTGCCGGTTACTGTCGCCGATTTGCTTCCTTTCGTTGGTGTTACTGTTGTTTTTGATGATGATGATGATGATGATGATGATGATGATAATGATGATGATGATGAAGTAGGGATTTTTGATTTAAACTGAGTCAATGCCATAGAAGTAGTTGCTTTTGTATTTGTAAGATTGACTGACAATCTCGAGGCGAAATCGCTGACGTTATTAGTATTAGACATAAAAGTTCCCGTCCTTGGAGACGTTTTGAAGGGCGAAACACTACTCTTATCTGTACGTGATGTTGTCACTATAACACTGGCAGATTCATTGCTTGAGGATAGTGGTCTTCTTACATGCTCTTCTGTTGAATTTAAAACAAATAAATGTTGTCCGTTTTTAAAAAGATTTGTAGATAATAATAATAATAATAGTTGATAATAATAATAAACATGTGAACAAGTTTTATTTATTTTTTCATACTAAAACAAACTTAGAATATGTTCAATTTATTGCTTTGTGGGTAAACAGTTTATCATATAGATATTTTGCCTTGAAGGATCGTGAATGAACGCATATTTCATAAATTGCCACTTTGATGGAGTGGCACATATTTTGCATACAGTAATAATACCTTTACAAAATGCACTGTTTACAACATTATTATGGAATAGGATGGTAGTAAGTGTTGTAATACTGCTAGTAGTAGTACTTGTAGTAGCGAAGGTGGTGGCAGTAGTAGAAAATTTAGTAGTAATAGTAGCAACTGTAACAATGGTAGTAGTGGCAGTAACTGTGGTACAGTAACATTGAGGGCGGTAGTAGTAGTAGTAGTAGTAGTAGTAGTAGTAGTAGTAGTAGTTATTTTAGTAGTAATTTTATTGACAATGGTAGTAGTATACTCTAACACTGCATTATGGCAGGTGCTATATTTTCGCGGCAAGCTTGATTTCCTGATAAATTTGAAGAAAAGAGGAAGAATGTCATCATCATGCAACGATCTTCAGCTTCTAAAAGTGACCAAAAATTACAAAGTTCAACAAAAAATAATGCAGGTGCGACTTCAAAGAGTGTCGGAAAATCATCCTCCTTATCTGTGATGTCTTAACATCAGATTTACAAAAGTTAGAATAACACCTTCTTGGGGCCCCGAGTGGCCGAGTGGTCTAAAGCGCTCTCCGTTACGGATCACTGCCATCTCACCTCTGTCTGCGTGGGTTCGAGTCTAAGATTCGGCGAATGTGGATATGTGAGAAAGCTTGCCAGTAGCTTCTCGTGGGTCGGTGGTTCTTTCCGCGGATTTCCCGATTTCTTCCTCCACCATTAATACTGGCCGCCATGTATAGCCTATCGTGTGCTGAAAAATGGCGTTAAGCTCCACCACCACAACAACAACAACATAACACCTTCTTGTATAAAAAGAAAGTATTTTACTGCAACATCTTAAAATTTTAAGAAATCACACAGGATTGGAATCTCTTCTGCTCAGCCAGGTACCTCTGCATATTATGTACCTGATTCTAATGAGAATAATTTCGAGGACAGTCAAGACAGCTTACCTACGTCTGAGGATGAATCTTCTGCCTGATCTATTTGCCATAAACATCAGTCACGTACATTTAGGGGTTGTGTTACTCTTGTGATTGTTAAACGGACATAATATAATAATTGTCTACCATGGGCGCCCGCAGGATTTTTTGCAGGGGG
>JAECUM010042570.1:0-10451 GCA_016617855.1 Megalonaias nervosa
CCAGGGTGTTGACCTACTTCTTGGGGCTATACTGGCCCAGGGGGGGTCTGTAATGCTAATTCCCATTGTCGCTACGGTAACCCACTATACTACTAATAATTATACATATATTTATAGTACATATAAGGTGATTTATTGTAAGGTATTATACTGCGAAAACTTCAGACTCCTTTGGTAGCAACTCTATACTCACTGATTATAAATATCGTTGCTACTGCTATCCACAACCAAGCAGTTTGTTTTTATTATTACTGCTACAAAATAGTATCAAACCTGTCTGATACCTTTGGATATGAAATTAATGTAGTAGTAAAGATTAATATAAATTTGTGCTTGATTCTTCACAGACAAGATGTGATTGTGTTCTGTTAGAAGAATAAGACCCCTCCCCCGCAATTAAAAAAAATAACATTTAAAGTTTTTAAGGCTACTCACAGTTCAGGTTGTTGCAGCATCCATACCCCCTGCATAAACATCTTCGTCTGTCAGGGATTTTATCATTATTTTATACCGTTTAAGAAATAAATTCATATTGTTATGACAAAAAATACCTGCACAATCGAACTGTGCAATAAAGCAAAAACAAAATAAAAAAATAAAAAACAGAATATACAGTACTGTATTTAACTTTTCATAGGAAATATTAGAGAAAAAAATATTTATGTAAACCTGCATTCATAAAAACAATATTATTAGATGAATTGGTCTAAGAAAATTCTCATACAGGTAGGTATTTATAAGGAATAAATACCTGGACTGTCTTGTTACATTGTTGTTATAGATTTTTTTTAAAAGTATGGCAGCGGATGTTACCAATCCCTTTTGTTTTTCACTTTCACATGAATAAAATACAAATAAAGACAAGTTTTTCACATAATTTGGCTTTTAGATTGGACATACACTCATCACTGAAAATTCAGAGTAATTAAAGCTGCAAATTCTGTATTAGCCGAGGCACATTTCCTCAAAATTTCCTATTATATACCACGAGCATTTGTAAATTATACTTCAAGAACAGTCTGGTTATATTTACAGTGACTATTTCATTAATTAACCCCATAAAACATTCCATTACTCGATTTGTATTCAATATATGCACTGTGCAAAAAATGCTCACTTTTTGGAGAAAATGTTTTTTTTGCAGGTAATAAAATATGTTGTTTGCACTTGCTATGAGCAAAAACCACGAAAAGGGCTATATTTTATTTGCTAATTTGTTATTTCTAATGCTCTGACCTTCTCAAAAATACCATATTTATTAACCTGAGATGAAATTTTAAATTTGGCCTGTTATCCCTAAAACATGCATCTCTTGCTGGATGCCATTTTAAAAAAATTATATACCCAACAGTCTGATCATGCAGATGCTTCACATGAACAAATAGGTTCAGTTTAAAGCGTCTAAGGTGCTGCTGTAAAGTTAGTCTGGTTCCCTGACTAATTTCACTAACTGTAATATGAAACCCGGACCCAAATCAAACACAGATAAACAAATTTTCCAGATTTTTCAGCAATGATCATTTTCCCATAGTTTTTGCTTTTATGCCACAACTCCATATGTTAAGGGTAATTTTCGTAAGACTTATGGCAAAATCGTAAGGGTTGGCAGGTCTGCATTAGCTCATTTACTGTTCCAAAAGTAATTTTAACAGTCTTTCTCTACAGCACTTGTTAGACTGAGAGTGTAATTTTTGCACATAACTGTATGCTAAATGGATCATTGGTCTGAGAATACAACTTTGGGATGTAACTGTATCCTAAATGGATGATTTGAGAAATGCTCACTATGATATTTTATTGTCTATATTTGGTTTTAACACACAATATAAAATCATACATTATTCGATTTTGTTTTAGCTTAATGGTCAGACTTGTGACTTAAGTCAAGTAAGATCAAGTAAGAGCATACATGTATGGGTTTAATACCAAATTAATAAATCCATTTTAAATAGACCACTCTGGTAGTCGAAGTGGTTCGAGCATTTCATCATAAAACAAGGTACATTTCAACAGGAAACAAATAGTTTATTGGGATCTTAAATGCAAATTAAAAGTCACAAAAATATCAAATCTACCAATGCATGCACTTTATTTATTCTGAAGATTTACATCATTAAAAAATGATCTCTACAATAAAATTAACCATTAATTATAGTTTGGTCTACTAGTCAAAATCAACAACACAACGTCTTCATTTCAGTATTTAGGAAATAGAAATCTATAACTCTCAATCAATTTGTCAATGACTGATACATTATGTTATATAATTTAGTTTTTAATTTTGTCACCATGGGGACTTGTTTCTCTCACTGGTGCTCAATGTGAGCTTGATATTGAAAAAAAGTAATAATCTGAAGAAAAACAAATCCTACCGAGTCACAAAATGACCTCAGATTATTCTGACATAGGACCCCCTCTGTCATACTATAAAAACTAGTATGATAGAGACGGTCCTATGTCAGAACGGGTCATGATGGTAGTCTGAGGTAATTTTGTGAATCGGTCTGTTTTTTTTCTTCAGATTATTGCTTTTTTTCCACATCATGTTCGCATCGAGCACCTGTGGTTTCTCTCAGCAAAAAGTGCAAATCTAATGATTAATTTAAAAGTAGGGGAGGGTTTTAGTCCTACGTGTAAGACCTTGATGCTGATATTTATGTTTGGGCATCTGGGTCTTTCTGCCTAACTAATGGTGCTGTGTAACGTGTTTTGATGTTGACTAACATTGTAATGAAAGTCAAATTTTGAGGAATATCTCACACGACTGGCAACCAATAACGACACTTTTGTACAAAGTAAAGCCATAATATATTAGTCAGACTGTTAGTCGTGAATGCTGAATCGGTTAAGTTGAAATATTATTCTTTAACGAAATGAATAAAAATATATATGCCTACTGGAACTGTGAGCAACATTTCGTTTCGCTTAAAAAACATATCCCCCACATGAACCTACTTGAACATACCTTGACTACCGTCACACTTCAACCAATTCAAATGCATGTCAACAGAACATGAAAATGCGTCCATTTGCTAGTGTCAGATTTTGATTCCATCAGGATAAAAAAAGTACAGTAAGTATATTAATTACATATCAATTAGTGGAAGTGTCAATATGGGCTGCCAAGTGTGTGAGATATTCCTGAAACTTTGACTACTCATTCCGATGTCAACCGACATAGGAATAAGCTATACAAGGCCGTTATTTGAGCAGAAAGATGTAGCACTAAAACATAAATAACATGTGATACATCTTACATTGTAGGACTAGGGAGGGTTTATCATTAGTTTCTGCTTTTTCTGACAAAAACATTACTTAAATCCATCTAAGAATTTGGAAATCTCAATGGTTTTGATAAATTTAAGCGTGTGTGAAGTGGTGGGGGAGTCATACTTGGTAAGATGTATCACATTTTACTCATGTTTTAGTGTTACCCCACCCTACCCCCCAACAAAAATATCGGATGATGCGTCTTACCTTGTAGGACTTGGCGGGGAGGGGGGGGGCTAATCTATATGACAAAACAACCTCCGACCTGAAGAGCTCCAAAATACGGAACATTTTTGCGCTATTTCAGAACCTATGTGTTACTGTAGTCCGAGTTTCCTCTGACACTTGCCACCCCATTTTTGATATTTGGACATTTATGTTGAGGTGTATATAAATGTCAAAATATCAAAAATGGGGTGACAAGGGTCAGAGGAAGCTCGGACTAGTGTTACTGATACTAATTAAAAAAAAAATGAAACTGTAACTGTTATGTAGATGATGAGAAGAATCATAGTATATTATTTAGAAGAAAACAACGTTTTCGTTAGAATACATGTTAAATATTTACAAACACGAAACTTAGAAGAAATGACAAACAAGTCACAAAGTGCACCTTACCTAGAATCAGAATGGATGCTAACACACTAACGCATGCTGTCAGGAAATATCTGCCTGTATAGAAATTATCCAACTGCATCAAGTCTTATCCTGATGGTGTTGAAAAGGGATTTCCATTTGAAGCTCTGTATTCGTCTGTTTTCATGATTTGCATGCATAAAACACTCATCAGCAACGAAACACGCATGAATCTGCTGATCAATCAATGTATGACCTACATAAGCTAAATACCATATAATGGCCTGAAGTATATACCCATATTTTGATGACGTATATTTTTGGCCTCCTCCTCGCATTCGGTTTACCTCCCTTGGTTAGCACATGATTCTGACTGAATAAGCTGCGAGTAGAATTCAGTTCTTTCTAACGCTCATCCAATCGCACTTTCGCGTTATGGTGTCGTAAACTTTTGGTTTGGTTTGGTAGGTTTAACACAGTTATTCAGCACATGATAGGCTATACATGGCAGCCAGTATATTCAGTGGAGGAAAAACCGACCCACAGGAAGATACAGCAAAGCTCTTTTACATACCCACGTTAGCCGAGCCGAGACTCGAACCCACGCGGACAGGGGTGAGATATGAGTGATCTGTAATGGCGAGCGCCATAGACCACTCGGCCACCGGGGCCCCTATGTTGTGGTAAAATCCAATACCAGGCTCCAAAACTGCAAAGAAATCTCTACCTATCGCAACATGTTTCCAGCTACATCTGCAGGGTATAATTTCAGTAATCTGATTAAAATCAGATCTCAACTGTTCTATGATAAGATGCGACAGCGACCGCTTAGGAGTCATGTTCTTGTGGCCTACATTATTAGCATAATCGCTAAATTTATAAGGCAATTAGATGAAGTCTTATATCGTCGCGTTTGGGGGACTGAGCAGTATGGCTGAAGAGGATGTGTACCAATCGACTTGATTCACTTTCAGATGTTTGAAAGCTTCATTTCAGCTGGCTAATTCAAAAGTCACCAGAACATAACCTCTAAACGGTCGTTGTTACATCTTCACGTAGGACAGTTGTAACGTCCCCCTCTTAGTAAGAGGGGTGGTTAATTAAATTTGGCGATCGTTATCTAGGGGATGACCTCCCTCGATGTCATTGCCCGGTGCGAGTGGATAGATAGAACGTCAACAGAGAACTGAGCAAGACTATTGAGAAGAAATAATACAATACGAGCCCCCTTAAACAAGAAATATAAGATAAATTTTAATTAATTAATACATAAACTAAAATTGACAACTTCAGTTCAACAGATTTACATTAATGGAATTTAATAGCAGTGTTCATTTACATTAATGGAATTTAATAGCAGTGTTCAATTACGGATTCGTTCATCATGGTAACGAGTGGTGAAAAGAGCGCAATGTCCACGCCTGATTTGCATCACCTAGCGTCGCTTCCTCTCTTGATGCCGTGTATCCCACGTCACCCCACCTCCACGTGTATACTTGCTCTTCCTCTGATCTTTCTATTCCGAACTCTTCTTTTCTTCCGGACTTCCGTCTTTCGGACTATCCCGTCTGTTCCTGGGAGAGCTGTTTCCTTAAATGATAAGATTACCACTAAATCTCTATATGTATCACCACCTATCCGTACATAAAATTCTCTCACTTTCGTTACTCAGAAGCATAACAAGCTATCCACATTGCATAAATTCTGACATAAGGTGACCTTAACGGTTAATGGCCCTTACAAATGAGTCATGTAATATACATCCAAGTCTGACCTAATTAGATAGATCCTTCACCATAAATTACCACGTGGGCGGTGTATACAAAACATTGCCGTATATTCCTGCATACGCTACTATATGACTCCTCACATCTAACCATTCAGTTCCACTCAATAAGTTACATGCTGGATTACTATTGGATAAGATTCGTTAAATTCTAGCTCACAGTAATTCCTAACCTACAAGTTTCTTTAAGCATTTCAAAATCATATATAAATATGCAATTATCATTAACTCACGATAATCAGTATCGTCCTAACAGACAAATGAAATTAATTCATATAACACTATGAAATCCTACACATCTGAAAATTTAGATAGAATGCAATCCGTCAATTCTATCAATGAACTAGTAACTGAAAAAGTAAAGAAATAAACTGCATAAACAACTGAAGCATATCAACAGATTTCCATGAAATCGAATAAACGATACATAGTATGGATCATAGTCATATCAAACACATTTGCATAAAACAAACCAAACAAAACAGAAAATTACATGAAATTAAAATTGCGTACCTTAATGCTGTTTTCTTTTCTCACAAATCGTGTGTCCTAGCACTATAGCCTGACTTTCCTTTCGAGACAGCCACCTGGTCCCTTTTACTTGTCTTAACGAGGAAAGCACTCTTCTTTAGTTTCCCCGGAGCCAAACCTTATCCTCTTTTAGGAAATTTTGGACTTAAGAAATTCGACCAAGGTCGTTACTTTTAAATTCACATAACTTCCAAGGTGTACGCCTTAATTTAACTGACCAATCGAAATCAGCGGTTCCTAATTTTTCCCCAAGATAATTATTCCTTTCGTCAGATTTTGCCAGCCTAAAATCTGTGAAATACGATGCATATCAATTTCTCTTTGAAAATGACTATTTGACATGGGATTCACCTCAAACGGTTATGAGTGGTAGCTCTAATGTGTATTTTCTCAGGACAGCGTGGCGATGCCCGGGTCAATTCTAAATGGGCCGTAGATGTTGGCCTTTCAGGTTTAACACTGACATAAAGGAAAAAGTCGAAGTGACTGTTCACATAGATTTTTCTGGCTTGACTTTAATAGAACTTTAATGCACAATGAAATCAACTTTAAGGTTCACTACTCATTCAAAATTCGACACATTACAACAGTGAAGATCTGATTATAATCGGTCTGTAATTTCAGAACATTCCTAACGCAGGCGGTATGTCTTAAGCAGCCAATTAAAATGTCCATATGTGTAATCGTGCTAAATTTTATAGAGATAATCTCGCAGTACATTCTGTCGTGATCACCGTGACACATAACCATTAAGACTGACGTATGGGCAAGGCTCGCAATACATTTCTTCCTGGGAAGGATGGGATATGCTCTATTTGGAGGCATAAGTGAATTTTAATTAGAGTCCGTTCGATTACTGTCACATAGATGGAAAAGGACAATGTTAACGTAAAGTCAAAGAATAGAAAATGACAGCTGAGACAAGCCAGAAAATATGTTGGGAAATCTTGGGCCATTTGAAACATGTGTCATACAATGATATATTTTTAAAAAATAGGTATTAGCAAAGGCGATCAAGAGAGAATTATTCTAAATTCGATAAGAGTTTTAAAATTTCTGGCGGTTAGAGAACGTAATCCTGATTGGCTAAGCTAAACGAGGTGGGTGGATGGGGTGTTCCCGGACGAAATTTCATTGTGTAAGTGTCTGACAACTAAGGTTTTGGCATTCCGAGTTTTTCTGCCGAAAGGGGAAGCTGGCTCTGAGATCAGTAAAAAGTACTTCTCTCACTAAAAAAAAGTGTCCAAGGGATAGGGGGTCTGGAAATTTGAGAGACCCGGAATCAGAGAAGAGACAGAGGGAATTCTTTGATGATAAACGACTGAGGGCTCGAGAAGCACGAAGGAAAACAAATAGCTCTATACTCTATATGAGCAAAAGCTGGACAATATTCAACGAGTTTCATAAATTTAATATTAAATCATTACCCATTTGAGATTCTTTTTTTCACATAGTTTTTATTTCAGTGGAAATTTTTTAGATGGAAAGAAGAACGAATAATTTCGTTCATTATGACAGACGTTGCACCTTTCATTTGTTGTGCGCAAGAATAGTCCCAATGTGGTGATTGTTATGGTTGGGGTGGGGTGCCCCCAATGTTTTATTTAAACTATTATAGAAGTCCCACCCAGACTCTATTTTGTTGGAAGTTAAACTTAGTGAAAGATAGATGTAAAGCTCCGAGCCCCAGTCAGCAATGCCGACGGTTAGATGATTAAACATACTAAAAGGGTTGAAATTCAATGAATAACAATTTAATAACAATTCAATAATCAAATGTCTCAAATTATTACACTCCTTCCGTTCGTCCCTTTAATAAGCATATTGCATCACTTGATTAGCAGTGTGAGATTGATTCCACCTGTACTTGCATTTCTACTCATTTTGTGTATCCTTCCTCTCTCCTATTTCTCCCACCTCCTCCTCCACTATCTCTAGACTCCTTCTCCTCCTCTTCCACTCTCTCTACCACAACTACTCTTCTGTCGACTTCGACTGTCTCGGCTACAGCCTCAATTCGGTCTCCAACTCATGAAGACTCGAGACCCAATGAAACCCGAAGTTCTGTGTCCCCTAAAAAGCTCCCTTTTCGAAGCTTTGTCTTTCCTTTGATTCGACCTCTAAGTTTTGCCGCCAAATTACGAGTGGCTTCTCTCGGAGTAAACCCCATTGACTCACAATCCTTTCAGGCGAATGCTAAATTTTCTATTACGAGTTCTGAAACTTATCATTCCGATCGGAATTATAATCACACCCTCTATCTCAATTCCGATTGGATATCGCTGTGAACCGATCAATCAAACTTAGACAATGTCCCTCTCGCTGTCTGTCAATATGGGGAGGGATGAGAACACGCCCCGCTCACCCCGCGGGCTTCCCTTTGATCTTTGGACTAAGCTTTAACACATAGGGGTGATAACTACAAGCCTTTGTTTAGATGGTGCGATCTATCGCCTTTGCCGATTCAAGATTCAGGTCTCCGGCGGGTCAAGTAACCTTGCATAAGAGTTTAACACTAGCCCGCTGAAATCTTTAGAAATCAAACACATGGCTGCGGTAATATTCCCAAGACAGGTAGGTTATAGCTTACACATGACTTTATAGCTCGGGCTTAGCAAACATGACACCCAACCAAAGATGAACTAGTATTAACGTTTAAAAGTATATTATAATTTTCTTAGAAACTATAAATCAAACAACAAACGTCCTTCTGAATAAACGGAATATTTTACACGGAAAAAATCATTTTTCAACACAGATTGTCCAATGCGCGTGATGTCGCATTGTTTGAGACGCTACCCGTTAGATTACAGTTGAGGATCCATGTTTACGTAACCTAAAGTGTCACTTTCACAACTAAATATTACATTGCTATTGCGATATTCATGTGCAAGTAGGTTTACTGGATGCAGAAATTCCCATATTTACTGTGATGTATTTGTGACCGGATATTTGCAGTGTTTGATTTGGAACAATAAACTACACAATATGCAAACAAATTTCATTTTGAGTCGGAATTGCATCACATATTTGCCGCGTAAATATGAAGTGGTTGGATAAACTTCTGTCAGTTTGGAGGCCGATTTATGTCCACATTCTTCTGTGAAGAAAGGTGAGTTTATTTACTTCTGTAAGTCAACATTTAAACCACGCTTGTATATAGGGTAGATTCCATGCTACATATACCGCCTCCCTCAACCCCCACCTCACACAAGCAATTCCCGTAGTTTTATTTGTTGCTGTTATGGGTTTTGTCTTGTGGTTTTAGCCATTTTTCATGCTATGATATGTTATACATGACATAACAGACATAACAAACCCCTGTGGGTGTAAATTAGCCATATTGAAACAGACAAGATCATTTTTCCCCAATTCCCTTTCGCGTGTCGATTCGAAAAATGTCGGCAAAAAATGTTCATTGAAAACAAAAATTTCCAGAAGGCGGGGTTACGAAAATTTTCCCACGATCGCAGCCAATCAGTGAAGAGAATTCTGCACAATAATTTCATGGGCTTATTTGGACCAATCAGAATCACATAAAGTGATATTTTAACGTGTGGTAATTTCAAACTATGAAACTGCATATACTATAGGAAAACTATACCTACTATGTGGTAAATTTTGATCTCATCCATTAGGTAACATCATTGGGATTATGACATCACAACGCGCACGACGTCCAAATTTACGCTAGGCAAATAAACAACTAAACTGATATTACGGTATTCTGACACACATTTTACTTTGATTAACATTAAAGATGTGAAATAGCATGCTTTTTTTTCATTATTACATATAAATATTCCTTTCTTTGCACCCACTGCGTCATCACGTGTCCCCCCTCCTCATTTTTTTAGGCTTCTCATTTTCATTGTCCCTTCCAATTTAGGTTGTGGCCATTCTGTCCGATGTCACTGATTTTCTAATATAGGAAAATGATTGTTTAATATTTGTATTAAAATGCAAGCAACAGACCAATATATCCTCAATTTCCGTAACAATATTGGCAACATATAATGTCGCATTTCGTCCAGTTTCATAATTTTATACTGTAGTGAAAGTGCTAAAATATTGCAATAGATTTTCCAGTTTGATCAAAACCGAGAAATATACTTATAATAAGTAAATCCCATTGACACTAACAAAAGTTCGCGATCTGGTGACCTTTGTAATATCCAATCCATTTGTTTTTTGTACGATATCAAATTTAGTGTTACATTTTCGTGGTATTAAGAGTTACCTTTAGAAACGGTATGTTCCGAACATTTAGTTTCACTTTAATAAATGT
>JAECUM010042572.1:0-12919 GCA_016617855.1 Megalonaias nervosa
ACCTAAATATTTGTCAAGTTTTTTTCCTTCAGGTATTGAACAATAATTGCCACTCTTGTTACGTCAGATATCTTGTCGTAATTCAACAGAACTAAGGTTAATATGTGTCAGTTCACAGCAACCTAAATATTTGTCAGGTTTTTTCCTTCTGGGATTGAACAGTAATTTCCACTCTTGTTACATCAGATATCATGTTATTGTAATTCAACAGAACTAAGGCCAGTATGGGTCAATTAACAGCAATCTAAGTATTTGTCAGGTTTTTCCTTCTATGATTAAACAATAATTCCCACTCTTGTTAGGTCAGATATTGTCTTGCTGTAATTCAACAGAACTAAGGCTATTATGGGTCAGATCACAGCCTGACAGTTGATACACATGACCCTATTACCAAAAAATGAATGTATTTCCCTCGTGGCTAGCTGCATTTCTAAATGGAACAATGACATAACTAGACATCATATTAAATAGTATGTTGCAAACTCCCCCAGCTTTGTTGGGGTGGGATGTATGGTTTTGGTTATCGTTATCTAGAGGGTGATTGCCGATGGTGTAATTTGCCCGGAACGAGTAAATATCAATATAAAGTGTGAAACTTATAGATGGAATAGGTAAAGATCTGAGCAGATATATAGAACAGAATGACACAAGCCCCCGTACATGTACAACAACAAAATTTACTCAAAAATTCATAAACAATAAAATTCATAAACAATTGTGATAATGCATTACATTAGAAAGATACACTTTTTGATTTAAGTTATTCAACGAATTTCAAATACAAATGTGCTTATACAAATAGCCAGTCTGTTAAGCAATAGAATTGAGTGAAAAGATCGAAATCGTTGCCTTGTACAGATTCATGACCTGATGGTTCTGGTTCAGTCAAAATTCGCTGCAACTGTTCTTTTGACTTCCTTGTGCCTGTAAGTCTGTGTCCTTTCCATTTTTCCCTTTTCCCAAATTCTCAGGTGTCCCGCCTCTTTCGGCCTCCAACTTTGTGTGGTCACTTTGGTTTTGTAAGTACGTGATGCTTCACATGGATACTTCCCGTGGATATGTCACATGGAGCTATCTCACATTCCAAAAGTTAACAAAACGCAACCTAAGTATTCTGTTAGGTACCCTACTGGGAAGAGATCATACTTTCTCCTCTCGTTAATGTCAGATAAGTTCTGTCGGAATTCAAACAGATACCAACAGCCATCTGGTCTAACTAAACATGGCAGACCATAAACAAACCTAGTTTCCTAAGATTAATGTACTTCCTAATGGCCATTTCCACTGGCTTACAGTAACAACGCCCTGAGACATCAGTTCCGGTCCCGACTTAATTACACAAACGAATGAATGAAATTCCTCACATGACTCAACTACGGTATCTTTAGCAAATACACACCTTCAAGTCTCTAACATATATAAAACCTCACTACATGGTTTAACAACATTAATTTCACATGGTTTAACAATGTTAATTTCAGTCAATATGCACTCAAGTCTTTATCATATGTGACATTATCTAAATCGGAGAATTTACACTGATTCTCGTAACTCATATCACTAAAGTAAGGCATGAAATTCTAAATACATATTTACCTATAACAAATGAGACTATACGTTCAAACGATTCATCAAACTTATATAAAGAATATCAGTGTATGGATTCATATAGATGAACTTGCACAGTTGTATTCACATCAAGAAAATTGATCTACGAATCTAACCAGATAATTCATGCTAATATAAGCAAATAAATCAAACAAATCATCACACAATTGTAATCATGTCAAGAGAATGGATCTACGAATCTAACCAAATAAATTAATGCAAATATAAGCAAATAAATCAACAAATCATCATATGATATCAAGAAATTACGTGAGACTGACGCAAAATACCTTGTGTCTTCAAGCTTTACCGCTACAATTAAGTTCGTAGATTTTTCCAGACATCCGATCCCTTGGATCCTAATTACAAGTGAATTTCTTCTAAATTTGACCTGGAGTCTTCAGCCTTTGTTTTCTCTTGCAGAAAATAGTGTCGACTGATTAAAAGTGTTGCGATAAGCACATTTAAACCGAGAGATTTCATGTGGAATCACACCCCCTTATTCAGTGTAACCAATCCGAATTATAGTTAAGGCACTGAAAAATGTAGTCTGCCTGACAACCTCAGATTACCAAATACTGATTCCTGGAAAATTTCAAACTGACAACATCAATACAGATCGGAAGTTAACCCCTATCCTTTTCAGTTAAGTAAACGACGGCTTAATTAAGAACCACTGCTTCCATGACAGTGACATTTGCCAATCGGTGTATTACGGCGATTTAAACACGCGTCAGTCCCCATAAATTTAATTAATTGTTCACCTGCCCAACTTAATGTGTTCTTCATAGATCGACAGAAATTTGCACCCTTACATAGTACTATGCCTTAATGTGGGCTATAAATCACTAACTCAACTACATCAGTCAACATGGGCCGATTTCTTGATTGAAAGAATAACAACTTAATTGCACATATGAATTAATGGAATTCACATCTTTTCTCAACTACAATTGTTTCCTACTAGCAATTCATTGGCATAACATTTCAAGGCATAGTAATATCAATTCCTAGCCTACATGATTCATATAATTTAAGACAGATGAATCCACACAGTTCTCATAATTAGTATCAGAGTAATGCATGAAACACCTAGACTGCATGATTCCTATTATGAGTAAATTCAAACAGTTCTCTCAAAATTCATATCAAGGTAATATTATATGACAAGGGGGCCCCGAGTGGCCCAGTGGTCTAAAGCGCTCTCCGTTACGGATCACTGCCATCTCACATCTGTCTGCATGGGTTCGAATCTAGGATTCGGCGAATGTGGATATGTGAGAAAGCTTGCCAGTAGTTTCTCGTGGGTCGGTGGTTCTTTCCGGGGATTTCCCGGTTTCTTCCTCCACCGTTAATACTGGCCGCCATGTATAGCCTATCATGTGTTGAAAAATGGCGTTAAGCCCCACATCAACAACAACAACAACAACAATTATATGACATTCTTACAATAGATGAGTCATAACATTCAAGACAGATGAATGCAAAACAGTTTCAGAAATCAAGGAAAATTAACGTATGAATTTGAAATGAATAAATGCAAAAAAATAATTGCAAACTTGTATCAGTGAAAATATTGTATGTAATTGAGACAATACCTTGTGCTGACTGAGACTTGTTCTCTTTTCTATGAAGCTGAACTTCTCTGTTCTGTGTCCCTCTAAACTTGCGGATACCTGTCCCTTGGACAGTTTATAATGAGAAATACTATTTTTTTCCAGAATCACCTTGGCTTCCCACAGAAACTTTGACTACTGTCACAAGGGAAATTACTTAAAACATTGAATTTTGCCTGGGAGGCGCAATCCGATATTTAACTTTAGCCAATCAGGATTAACTTTATCAAAAATTTAATATGCTGATTGAAGTAGAATATTTCTGTGCTTTCTTACTAACTATATTTGAAAAATCTAAGTATATGACACTCGTTTCAAATGGCCTAAAATTGTCTCTGGATTTTCTACACTTAGTTGTTTTTTCTGGGCTTAATCCCCAGAATTCATCTGCCCCCTCCATCTGTCTGACCATTATCCCAATGATTTTAATTAAAAATCAATGGTGCCCCAAACCAGGGAGGCTAAACCCTCATAGCCTTGTGATTTATTGCCAGCCTAGCATATACATTGATGTTAATTGATACATGTCATGCTGACCACAACAAGATTCCCTGGTTATGGTGTAGCAATATTTTCCTTCAAAATTCACTTTTATATATACCAAGATAGTAAGAATACTTAAAGCCTAGCACACTCAGAACAGCGATTGCTGAAAATAAATGAAGCTTGAACAATGAAACAACATCTGCATAAAGCAAACTAGTACATAGTCCAGAGTTTCCTATGACCCAGCCCATGCTGAGCTGATTATTTTACAGTTGAGGAGCTTGATGTTGATAGTAAACATAAAGACAAAGATGGACTGTTTCCCTTAAGTTGTAAATGGGGATGATAATTCTCTTTTACAGTATGTTGTTTTTAGTAGTTTTCTGGGTTTAACTTTCCTGCCATACACTGAACAAATGTATTGGTCTTTATTGTGAAGTGTCACTGTGAAAAAGGTGCATCATTTCAGGCAAGAGAATAGGGAAGGAATTTTACATCTGATTGGGATTCCCATTCTCTGATTGGTCTAAAAGTATTTTTTAACAGAATCAACCTTGCCACAGTGTGTTGCCTAAATCATATGATTGCCACTTAGCACCACCTGTCTCCTTATATTGGCTGGTTGTGTCCTAAATTGGCAAGTTAATATCACAAATACCAGAAGAATTATGAAGTTGTCTGTGAATTACCTACACCATTTGTTTGTTAGGTGATCATTTGACCTCAAACATCCTGAAAAATATAGACACAGTGAATTGGATTTAATGACCATAATACAAGGTCCATTTTGTGAACATTGTACTATGGCTTGTGTCTGAACTTATAGGTTTTAATGGTTGTGAATAAAAAGCAAAATTATCAACTTGTCAGTTTCAGGATGGTAGGATTTGATACCAGTTTGGTAGGAGTAATCAGTATAATCAACAACATATACCCTGTTCAACCAGTGCATTTTGTGATGGTAAATTAGGGTCTTTGTTCTTTGCAGTTGAACTCCACTTGCCAGCTAGTAAAGATGACATTACCACAATACACCTTTAGATTTATGATAGTATCATTACTTGAATGAAAAGTCTATCCACAATTTTAACAAAATTATTAAAAACGGTTTGTTCACAAAACCTTTTTCAGTGATAAGCCCCCATTTCCCTTCTCTCCCCTGCCTTCTCTGTTCATTGCAGTTTACATGGGAGAAGTACTATAGATGATACCTGTTCACAGAATGATGATGGTCAATATTTTGACCATTTTATAGATGACACATGTTCACCAAAGGATGATGGTCAATGTTTTGACCATTGTATAGATGACACATGTTCACAAAAGGATGATGGTCAATGTTTTGACATTTGTACAGATCGACACATGTTCACAAAAAGAAGATGGTCAATGTTTTGACCATTGTATAGATGACATGTGTTCACAAAAGGATGATGGTCAATATTTTGACATTTGTATAGAAGACACATGTTCACAAAAGGATGATGGTCAGTGTTTTGATCATTGTATAGATGACACATGTTCACAGAAGGATGATGGTCAGTGTTTTGCCATTTCTAATGAGGACAATTGTCCAGAAAATATGATTGTCCCTTGACAGGAATACCTGATCTGTACAGGCTTCCTTGTATATTAGAGACAAAAATGGGTGATATATATTGAACTCTTGATGCAAGATTCATGCATTCAAACCCTGGTAAGAACTGTGAAGGTTGCTTGTTTAATTTAATTCTTTACTTGCTTTCATGATTTATTCTTTACTGACTGATCTATTTCCAGCTGTTTTTATGGGTTCTAAATAACTTTAAAGATTGGATTATTTTATGTTTGTTGTTGTTGTGTTAATTTATTCATCCTATCACTGACACAATGATCTCACTATGTTGGTTTCTGTGAATCATTGGATTTCAGATAAGAACAGCTGGTGCTAAGGTTAACAGGCAGTTTTCAAAACCTTTCTTAATTTGGTAGCAGCCAATATTTACTTGAGCTTTTATATATCCTTTGTACAAATATGGATTAGATTACTTGAAATTTTTAGCTTTAAATAGCAAATATTAATGTGAAATAAATTTTGCATGAATGAAGGTTTCATTCTTGAACTAATGCAACAAAATGAATTCACGTATAGTTCACATGCACTTTTCTTGTGTAAGATATCACCAATGGTTTCATCACTTACCATGTATACTCATGTTTTAGTCATGTCCAACTGCAAACTGCACAGACCCAGATCTGCCATTTCATAATATGCTGATAGATCTGGATCTATGCAATTTGTCGGGAGTAATACGTAGAACAAACAACAATGACCTAGATCTACAGGTGCATTATCGATGGGAGATTAAGGTCAGTGTTGTTTACAGTTGGACTAAAATGAGAATATATGGCTAGTTATGATCCAGAAATTTCTATTCTTTCTCTCGTAATCGGATGATGAGTAATGAAATTTGCAGTGCCATGTTTTTGTCTGTTTTTCATTGATGCTTTACTCTTCATGTTGGATGGTAATGAAAATATTGAACCTTTTGCATTGGGTAGAAGAGGAAGCTTAATTTTACTTTCATTTATGAAGAAAACCCCAAACAAATAGAGCTAATGGATATTGCATCATTATCATAAGATTATGCTATAATCCATACCATTAAGAACTTTTGAATAAATACTGCAAAGAAGAAAAGCATTAATGAAGCCTTAGTTTCTTTATTACACTATTAGACCCCAGTGCCCCTCAAGCAGTCAGGCACAGGTTTGCAAGTTTTCTCAACAACATCAAAAATGCTTCAAAATCTTGTCCTGTTAGATATGAGAACATTACTATAATCTGATGTCTGTTTAGGAAAAGTTCTTTGTCTCCTTGCTCTGGATTGGAACCTGTGCTGCTGAGATATTTTTTCTTGTAGTTCGTTGTTTGCTGGTGATTTCATCACAATCTGTAAGTAGAGAAGAGAACAAAAGTCACAAAATTAACAGAAATAAGTAAAATCACATGCACAGTGTATTAAAATAAGAAAAAATAAACTGTACAAATTACCTGAAAGCACATAACCAAAAAAAGGCAAAAGTGCAAAAGATTCTAATATGTGTTTACACACTCAGTTCATGCACCAGAAGACCAGTGGACACTTGTCAGGATCAGTGAACAGGTGGATTTTTTTAGCCTTCATGAAGATGGCGGAGGTATATAGCCCCAAAACTATTTCTGAATTGCCTATAAAGGTGTTTCAGACAGGGTGTGTTAGTACCATGTATACTCACTTATAAGGCAAGTTGAACTGCAAACTGCACAGACCAGCTCTGCCATCGCACAATGCACTGGCAGATCTGGTTCTGTGCAGTTTGTTAGGAGTAATCAGTAAAAAAACAAAACAACATAGACTCCAATCTGCAGGTCCATTATGATAGGGCAGATCAGGATCTTTGTTGTTTGCAATTTGATTTGACTTATAAGTAAGTATATACAGTAATAGGGAGTGTTCACCACCTTCAGAAGTATCTACCAATCTCAATGCACCTGTTTACAAGATGGGAGACTAGATTAATTCACACTTTTGATTCCATATCTAGAAGTCCTTGGTTCTGAATGGATAGGTATGGTTGAAAGAGCTTGGAGCTAATAAGGTGTCAGAATTGTTTTTCCCTTTCATCATTGGTGGAAAACCGGAGACCTACAAGAATTGATGGGCAGAGACATCACAATGTACATATGAATGGGACAACCAGAGGTCGAGTAGTCAAAACTTGAACACCGTTCACATGGACAACCGGTTTTAATTTCATGCTTCAGGTCTTTTATCACAATTGTAGTTTTCTAGTTAGATACCTGATAGTGTATTGTATTGAGGGTTTTGTCAGAGGGTTACAAAGTCAAGGAGAGAAATACATTACAAAATAGAAGGTACATATTTTCCAGATTTTGGGAAAGTATTTAGTTCCTCACCTCTCAAAACTATAAACACATACCTGTGGGTCTCATGTCATGTTTGTTGGATAGAGGGTCATATCAATTATCTATAGAGTGTTAGAGTGTATCAACAATGAAGGAGTAAATGTACTAGTTAATCACTGCCCTTGTGTAGGTACCAGCCTGTCTGGCTGTTTCCTTTATTGTTTTCAGACAAACACATAAAAAGTCTAAAGTAATAGTGCTTTCACAAACTTTCATTGTGTCAGACGATAACAATTAATATAGTAGATTTGAAGCTTCATTAACTTTGAAATTATGCTGATCATATTCAAAAGCTTGTTTAGTGTTCTCTCTGTTGCTGTGTTGTTACTTTTGAGATGTATCAAAGGCCACTGAAAAATGCTTCATCTTGCCATTACTTATATATATATATATATATATATATATATATATATATATATATATATATATATATATATATATATATAAACTTAAATACCTGAAGGATTTTTTTGTAATGATTTGCTGTAAATTATTTGAAAATTTAGCTCCTGCAAACTTCAATTCAAGGTTTGCAAGTATGTGAGTATTATATTTGACCCATGTATCAAGATCTTAGACTTAAATTGATAAAGAGCTAAGACTTTACATTGACCAAGAACTAAGGCTGCTACATTGACCAAGAGCTAAGACCATTACATTAACCAAGAGCTTAGACCACTACATTGACTAAAAGCTGAGACCATTACATTTACCAAGAGCTAAGACTGATACATTGACAAAAAGCTAAGACCATTACATCTACCAAGAGCTAAGACTGATACATTGACCATGAGCTAAGACCATTACATTTACCAAGAGCTAAGACTGACACATTGACCATGAGCTAAGACCATTACATTTACCAAGAGCTAAGACTGATACATTGACAAAAAGCTAAGACCATTACATCTACCAAGAGCTAAGACTGATACATTGACCAAGAGCTAAGACAACTACATTGACCAAGAGCAAAGACTGTTTCGTTTACCAAGAGTGAAGACTGTTACAAGACCAAGAGCTGAGACAGCCACATCGACCAGGAGTTAAGACTGCTACATTGCCAAAGAGACGAGACTGTTACATTGACCAAGAGCTAAGACTGCTACATTGACCGAGAGCTAAGGCTACTACATTGACCAAGAGTGAAGAGATTCATATCACCCTTTTAATTTATTATTGATGATCAGTGGATAAGAAAATGGCCATCCACACAAATTGGAAACTTCATATCATGGACACATGTTGAGTATTCATTGGGTAAATCATTGCATGTAAAAGGATCAAAAGATCTAGTGTGAAAGACTTTGATGTGTAGCTTAAGGTCATATCATTATATTGTGTTACCTTTTACTCTATCCATCCTATTGTCGGCTTGAAGTTTAAAATAGTGTCTAGTCAGTTTCAAGGCCTTGTAGTTGGGCATCACTGCACCAGGAGGGACCTGCAGTGGCTCATTGGTTAGCGTGCTGGACTTGTGACCTAAAGAGTGGGGGTTTGAATCCTACCATCGGACAAGACTGGGTCAGCTACCAATGTGTGTCTTTGGTCAAGACACTTTACGGCAAATGCCTTGGCACCAAATGACCAGCTTTATGTAGCAGTAATGTAAAGCACCAAACCAAATCACTGGTCCATAAACACATTTACAGTATATACTTGTAGTCGTCATTGGGGGTGAAATTATATGTCCATGCCACGTATCAAAATAGTTCACAATACACAGCCTACGATACAATACATTATCAATACACCTATTAACTCGATGGTCTTTCCATCTTAAGAAGGTCCATCAATGGTTAGTGGTGTCCTTTTATGTAATTTACTGCTTGTATTTCCATTATGCAGATTACAAATAGACACATACTTAGCATTTGTTTATATGCCTTTCTCATCCAAGACAAGATAACAAAAAATACTTAGTCGTCACTGATTTGTATTCATCATTTTAGGCCATATAAGGTTGCATTTGTTCAGATGCAGGACTCGTTTTAGCTTCCAGATGGAGTATTTTGAATAAATAAATATCTTTACATCTTAATTTCATTTTTTTTTTTTTTCATTCTTATTTAGTCGGTTTATCTCAACTCCAGTAGGGAAATATAGTTTTGTAGACATGATCCCACAGGGCTAAATTGTTTGAGAAAAGAAAGACAGACTCAACTGATGCAGATTTGACAATTAATTTATCCAAAAGTGAGTTTTGCCATGCATGTGTAACATTTCTAGGACAAATCGTGGGACCTGGACAAGTTAAACCTATAGATGCCAAGGTCAAGTCTCTCTCTGAATTTCCTGTGCCTATCAGTAAAAAGCAACTGATGGGAATTTTGGGTATGGCTGGATACTATCGGAAATTCTGTTCCAAGTTTTCTATAATTGCTGAACCCCTGACAAATTTTTTGAGCAAGAAAACCAAGTTTCATTGGTCTGGAAAACATCAGGAGGCTTTTGATAAGTTAAAGGCCATACTTAAAAAAGTGCACTAGTTCTTAACAGCTCCAAATTTCAGTCAATCCAACATACAATTAACAGGAGTAAAAATTGCTGAAATTTTAGAAGTGTTAATTTAAATCAGAATCAAATTCTTTTGCATATTAACATTGTGTGATTTTTGCCTAATCTTAATGCCCAGTGAAGGTAGAAGGGAAGAAATAAGAAAGCAATTCTCAGTTCACTGTTAATTGTACATGTATACATATGAATGGCTGGGCAAATTTTTTTCAGTAGTGCCACAATATGTGTAACAGCTATCCAGAACTGGTTCCTGCTCCCTGTGGGTCATAAACAACATTTTACTTCTCATTTCCTTTTCCTGTCTTTGCTTGTACATTAAAAAAGCAGCCAGTAGGGACTTAAAAATGATATTCTGTGATATTAAAGTGATTTTGATCAGATATGTTGATTGGTTGAGCTTTGCATCTGATTGGTTGAGCTTTGCATCTGATTGATTGAGCTTTGCATCTGATTGATTGAGCTTTGCATCTGATTGGTTGAGCTTTGCATCTGATTGATTGAGCTTTGCATCTGATTGATTGAGCTTTGCATCTGATTGGTTGAGCTTTGCATCTGATTGATTGAGCTTTGCATCTGATTGGTTGAGCTTTGCATCTGATTGGTTGAGCTTTGCATCTGATTGATTGAGCTTTGCATCTGATTGGTTGAGCTTTGCATCTGATTGATTGAGCTTTGCATCTGATTGGTTGAGCTTTGCATCTGATTGATTGAGCTTTGCATCTGATTGATTGAGCTTTGCATCTGATTGGTTGAGCTTTGCATCTGATTGGGTTGATCTTTGCATCTGATTGATTGAGCTTTGCATCTGATTGATTGAGCTTTGCATCTGATTGATTGAGCTTTGCATCTGATTGGGTTGATCTTTGTATACTTTATTGTCATTGAATAATATGACCTTCCACAGGAATTTCACACTGGTTACATGGTATATATGAGCAACATTAGTGCTGTTAATATTACTGATTAATGTCAAATTTCAGACAGGGACTCCACATCCATGACTACATGCTGCAAATTACTAGGATTGCTGCATTTTGGACTGGTCTGCAGGCCTGTCCATTATAGACCATATGATTATGTTTATTGAGCATGGAGTGATTCATAGCCACCAATCCCATCATGCAACACAAACTGCTTTGTAAAGCAAAACCTGAGGGGCCTTTCAGTTATTCTTGAGTGGGATCTAGGATGCTTATGTAACATAGTTCATTGTTCAGTTTATAAAAAAAAGGAAATTTCTATTCTTGAGAATCAAGGTTAAAATCTCTTAGAATGTAATTCAACCATTTCATCACAGTTTGTTATCTTTGCTATATATAAGACTTTATACTGTGATTTCTTATAAAATAATGTATTGTCTTGTATCTGGAATATTTGTGTCAAGGTATTATGTTTGATTACCTTGCAGGTACATTTAGATGTGACATTGTAGCAGGAGAAATATCAGCATCAAATATTCACATTTGCGACAACAAAAGAAAATGATTAACTGTTCAGTGAGTTTTTGAATCTTGATGCTTATAGAAGTGTACCAAATAACAGGTATATTGGCCTATATTACATCTTTAAACAAGAAAATATACCCAAATTTTAATTAGAATACATGCCAAATGCACATCCAAAAATTTGTTTCACAAGGTTCCTGTAATAGTGTTATTTAATTACATATGCTATTCAAAAATTAGTATTTGCTTTACTAAGACTGTCATGTGCTCAGTGAATCGGTTTCCATTTTTAAAGATTTAATGCTGAACATGAAGGAAAAAAGTAGATTACAAGCTTCTTTTTGAGACAGTTTCTCAGCTTTGAAGCTGACATTAGACTCTTTATCATCAAACTGCGTAAGTTGATATAATTGATGATATATTTCAAAAATGGAAAAGCACACAGGTGGCATTTTTCATTCTCTGTTTCTGTTTTAAATGCCTGCAGAAATCAGAAACCTTGTATAAAATAGTCCAATCATTGAAAAAATGTTTTCCTCTGTAAACAAATCAAGGAGTACCATACACCAATGATCTGTTGGAGCATTAGTGTAAAGAGAGATGTGTTCAATTGAGACTATTGTAATGTAATTCTGCATTTAGATCCCACATTCACATCACTAAACTATCACTCACCATTTTCTCCTTAACATTTAGCAGTGTGTGAGAGGGATTGGTGAGAGAATAGTTCTGCTTGCAAATACATTTTCTATTACTATTGTGCAATTACTGACCTTTCGTTAAGGTGAACCTGAAGTTTTAGGAACATTCAACAAGTAAACCTTGTATGACTATGTCAGTTTATTAGGTTTACTATTGCATAAAACTAATTATTCACCAAGAGAAGGTTTATAATTGTTCTATTACATGACTCTATGACAGTTTGTGAGATTTAAATTGTTAAAGTTCAGTGAAAATTGAGGCTGTCATGTTTGCAAAAAAACTGTAAATGATTACACAATCGTTGGAACACAAAATTATTCAGTGTACATGTGATTAAGGCACTTTAGTGCTAGAACTGACACTCAGTGGGCAATAAAGTATGAATTTTTCCCATTGACCTGATTTTAAAATTAGGGTAGGTAGGTAGGTATTTTTTTTTAAACATCATATATATATAGGGGCCCCGAGTGGCCGAGTGGTCTAAAGCGCTGACCGTTATGGATCACTGCCATCTCACCTCTGTCTGCGTGAGTTCGAGTCCAGGCTCGGCTAACGTGGGTACGTGAGAAAACCTGCCAGTAGCTTCTCGTGGGTCGGTG
>JAECUM010042573.1:0-60553 GCA_016617855.1 Megalonaias nervosa
ATACGATTCTATTCAGTAAGGCCTAACTTTTCTGTCTTGCTAATCGGAATACCCTCGGGCTTTTTCCGTCGTATTCTACCACACCCGTTTTAAATAAGGGCTGATTTGAACTCCCCTCGAATTCATTCTCTGCTGAAGAAATAAAAACAGTTCGCCCACCCAATAAAAATCTCTGATGCCAAGAAACAAATCTAGCGTCATGTAAAACGATGAATTTTTCCCCCTAGCAAGCGACCAAAAGGTATAGAAAATGTCCCTGTGGCTTGACTCGCCGGTTAGAGTACTGGGTCTTGTATTCGCGGAAGAAGAAATAATAATGTAAACAAGCAACAAAAACAACAAAATATAGAAACACAACACACATGGACGCAATGTAACAGTGCACCTATTAAATATTTGGCACATTCATCTTAGAAACATGGCTTAAGTTAACAAGTTTCACGAGACAAAGGGAGTTTGCAAACTAGATCCTCGACCACAGTATTGTAGTGCTATAGAAACACTATGCTGAAAGTCTTATCTCTGTTCTATGTATTCTGGACCCTCGCTTTATACTGTTGTGATGAATCAACAACACTTTTCTCTGTTTAATGCATTCTGGATCATTTTACACTGCTGTGATGAATCAACAACATTGCAAGGTAAAAATACAGTTTTAGTTTTCACTGCATGAAATATAATCAGATGGAGAAAGCACTCATTGTTAATACTCTCTGTGTGTGTGTGTGTGTGATTTGGATTTTTAACGTAGCTTTAAAAAAATTTCAGTCATATTGCTATGATGTCTGCAGTGTGGCAGTTTACAGTGATGTCTAGCACTGGGGCATCATGCCGCAGACATGTAGCATGATGTCCCACCGAGTCACATTATCCTGACACAAGGCCAACCAGTCCTAACACTAACCTCTTAATGCTGAGCGCCTAGCGAGGCAGCTGTTATTACCATTTTTATAAGTCTATGGTATGACCCGGCCGGGTTTCGAACCCCCGACTTCCCACAACCAAGGCGGACGCTCTAACAGCTAGGCGGTCAAATACTGAGTATGTAGGAATGGTTTGCTGTTTTTTTTTTTCTTAATATTATTTTCTTGGACCCAGATTATGTTTCAAAAAATGTATTGGGTCCAGCTTGAAAGTGGCTGGGTCGAGATAATGATGTAACTAAAGTTACACAAACTATCATGAAAATGTTAATTGGGGGCAGGGAATGACTTAAGTGTATATTGGCCAGTCTTAAGCATGTGTATTTTAACATTGATAAAATATTAATATAAAAAAAAACTTATGACCATATGTATTATATGACTGATTGTTGAATTAATTGTTATACTATTGGTAAAATAGCTAAAACGACCTAATGTATCTTATGCAATACAACTCCAACTTTAGATAAAATTTGTCTATGTCTGTTTGCATATTCTGAGGCACATGGTAGCAGTGTACCTTGACTGGGAAAGATGAGTTGCATGTCTTTCATTAGACCAACAAGTAGATCTTCGCTTTTTTCTGACAAAACTAGTTAACTACCAGTAATGCTCCCCCTCCTCAAGGTGGAGATCTACTACTTGGCCTAGGCCATCGTGTACCTCACCTGGAAAGGCTATCTGCACTGCTACTATGAATATAATTTATGTAAAATAATTGATTTCATCAAAAGCATGAAACTTTTGATAAGCGTCTTTGTTCTGTAGTTTGACAATATATGGTCCTTCAACTGTTTTGTGATCTGCAGTTAGTCTGAGTTTCCTCTGACCATTCCCACCAACTTAACTGTTCAGGTTTCTAATTCATGCATCGGGAGAAAAAAGTTATAAAAAAAAAATCAGATTTTGATGCAGTCTGTTTGGTCAGTTGTGAAATGTGAAGTGTCTCTCATTTAGGCATCAGATTTACCAAACCCTTTAGTAAAACTCTTGTAGCCTTTGTTACGAGTCTTGCTCTTAAAATAAGCAACAGAAAAGAGTGAAAGACAACAAGCTTTGTAAAATTTAACAACTAAATTATTTCCCAAGGTTACAAAATAAAAATTAAAAAAAGAACTTACGGTATTGTGAATTAAATCCCAGAATAATCCAAGAATTACAGAAACAAGTCCTAGTAATTTAATGTCCTGAATAAAATTCAGTAAAAGTCCAGAATAAATCCAAAAACTGAAGGCAATGATGTGTCTGTTATAGCTCCTAGTGTGATGATGTGCCAACAGTCTTTTGTTGAATCACAGTATTATAATTCCAGGTTTGAATTCATTATAGATACCAGTGAATGTCTTTATCCAAGAATTTTATCAGAGCACTTTTGTATTTCCAGAGAAAATAGTCACTTGAATCAATAATTTGAATAAAAAAGATTCCAGCCCAAGACTTCTGGTCACAACATATAATATACAACTTGAAAGTGCTAGATGTTAAAGCACGAATGACCAAGTCCTCACAATTACAAGATTATATAGTTCTTACTTGACCACAGGTCACAATTGTCATTTTCTAAAACAACCATTACCGAATGGAAAATAACCTTCTAGAATGATCCTGATTTTTACAAAATGAAAACAATAACATGTAAAATTCACTTAGGAAATTCCAAAACCTTGACCCAAATAAACATATTTACTTCTTCTATTAATAATAATATTGATTTTAAACCCATACTTATAGAGAATAATTAACTATGTATTAGTTGTTTACAATGAATAAAATAAATTTTAAAAAATCAACTTGGGTCAAGCAGAAATGAACTCAATTTTGGACAAGGTCAAGTTGAACATACAATGTTACATTACAATAGCATGTAATGAAATATAATAAAATAAAACTAACAAACAAACAAAGCAAATTAAATATACCCATAACACCTTATATTTTTTATATATTTCCCATAAATACAAATTATATGCATGAAAAAATCTACCATAAATACAAATTATATGCATGAAAAAATCTACCAAGGTTATTTATGTTGAGATCGTACCTCAAATGCTCACCAGTCTCAGGTTTGGGTCACCTTTCCCTAATTCCCAAACCCTGAATGGAAGATGCTCAGGCCTTTCTGATTGGAAAAACACCTCATAAATACTACAGTTACTGTTGCTGCCATTACATATACATATACCTTTTGTACCAATTGACCTCACACAGCTTCCTAATACAGGCAACTCAACTGAGATGACTTAAATGACTTCCAGCTGTAGAAAACTATATGTTACTGAACTTGTGGAAATAATTCTATAAAGCCAGTTTTTATGCTGTATCACTCTATCAAAGTATATCTGAGATGAAATTTGTGTAGAAAATAAATGAGGTGTACCGATCATAACTAACCCCAAACAGAATAAGTTTGAGTCTTTCAGCTGGTGATTGGAAAAACATCTTGGAAATACAGCAATAGCCATCATTGCATATACAGATATCTTGTTTACAAAATGATGTCATATGTGCATCATGCACTATTATAGTGTTTGTACAGGTAAGTGAACCAAGATAACTTACCGATACTCTAGGCCGAAACAATACCAAGTTACTTTTTCAAGAATGAAGTCAACGAGTTTTCTTTTATTGAACTTGTGTCAATAATTCAATAATGCTTTTATTATGGTTCGTTTTTGCCTAGTGTACATTAGTGACTGTAAACAAAATGCATCAGTGCCTATGATAGGCCAAGATATGGGGTAGTAGTTCCACTTTTTAAGTTTCATATTATGTCTTGCAATTTTCAGATGTACTAAAGTTAAAAAATATTACTTATAAATTTCACTCCTTTGCTATGCCTAAAATAATGTGTATTTAATAATGCCTAATTACCTACAATTGAAATTAAATCCAAATTGTTTATGACATTCAGAAATCCAAAATTCATTTTTTGTTTTGCTTTATTTTTGGGAATAATTTATTGAATTGAGATAAAACAATAGATTGGTAGGGAAAAGTAATTAAATCTATTTTTTGTTATGCCTTGTATCTAAATTTTTGACATGTTTTATTTGCATTTTGAATGGTTAGATTTTTCAATGTTCCTGAGAACTATCAGTGGTTAAGGTCAAGAATAAGTGTGGTATCAAACTGTAATTTTATACTTTTATCATTTACATTAAATAGCTTTATTACCTAGAAATAGTGTCTCTCTGCAGAGTAAAAACAAAAATTGGAAGTTTGAATCTGTTTGCCTACAGCCTCTTTTAACAACAACAACAACAAAAGATCTGATATGAAACTTAAATGTAATACAGCTGGGGGTATATATATATATATATATATATTTTTTAAAAAAAAACAAACTAAAATGAATGAAATTAAAATACTGTATAATTTTTCAAGGAAATGCCAAGATAATGTATAAAATCATCTCTCAAGATCATTAAGAACTAGTCACCAGAAATCACTTAGCCACAGTTTCCTGAGTTTTGCTTTCTCTGGTTCTTTTAGGATAGGTAATTATGTAAAACCCTAATGTATCTGTCTAAGGTCAGGCACTCCATAATGTGATAGATTTGTACCAGTACTCACTCATTCTCCATGCCTTTGTGTTGCCCTTAAAGTCAACAATATTCTGCTGTAAGTCACCAGCTGGTTATTAGTCAGAGTCATCATCTGTTTTGTGCCAGAAGACTGATCATAGTCTGAGCTTTTGACTGATCATGATTGGTCATCAACTGAGTCATTGCTCCTTCAAGATCAACAGAGAGATCAACTGAGATGAGAGAAGAAGGGTACAGCCTGTCCGTTGCTCATGCTTACTCCATTATTAGTACTTCACTTCACACCACTCCACCATCAAAACCACAGTTGGCCTGTATATATACTGATCATGTGACCAAAAACCAAGACACTAAATGATGAAGCTACAAAGCGTTAACTTTAATGAAATGAAAACTTTGGTCCATGCATTCTGTCATACAACCCACACCTACTGTTATGTGTTTCCATTCACATACAAATATATATTCCCAGTTGCCCCCCCCCCCCACCTATTGTTGGCCCTAGTAAGATAACTGGAGTTTTTAATATTTCTCTCTGGTTCTTATTGTGAATATATTTTGTATTTTTTCTGTTTCACAGTTGCATCTCCAGTACAGACGATTGTGGGATGGAATGCTAGTTTTAATATGCAGCTAGATCCTTATCCTGACAGGGATTCATTAATCACCGTACTGAAGGATGGTATGATAATAATGCGGGTAAAGGGCACACTGTTTAGGGATGTAGCAGACCGGTTTGAGTTCATAGGAAACACAATAGAAAACCGTATCTCTTTTATCTTGAGAAATGTTACAGTTGGAGATGCTGGGACATATACTGCCACTGAAACAGGTATTCCACCTGGAGGAGAGCAAATATTAATTGTGAAAGGTAATATTTCTTACTTTTTCATCAAACAGCAGAAATAATATATGATTCGCACCTTTATAAACTTTCTCCCAAACTTTATACATGTATCATTCTGATTGAACCTGTCAAAATTCTTTCTAAAGATAGAGATATAATTAATATCCATAGTGTGTTGCTCGTAATTGAAGTCATCCATGATCCTATTGATATAAACCCATTTATTAGAGTTGTATAATAACTCATTGAAAAATATAGACTCAATAATTACTAGCAGTAACAAGCTGGGCTAATTAGATGCAGAGAATGTCATTAATATGTTTCAGATCTCACTTAATAAATCAGATACAGTAATTCCTAATTAATATGCATAATCAAACTCATTCAGCATCTTGATAATATAAAACTATTTAACAAGTTTAATTAAAATAGGTCAAGCGATATGGTTGCTAGAGAGTTGACAATCTCAGTCAGTCAGATGCAAGGTTACATCATTAATTTGTGTGGATTTTAATCATAATCTTACACAACGAAGATCTTGATGATATGAGCCTATTTACCAAGTTTGAACAAAATCCTATCAAACCTGCAGTCTCCAGAATGGTTTTAAAAAATCCTTAGCCATTGAGATGCAGATTCACTTCAGAAATATGCATACTTCTTCATGATGCAAATCATCCAAAATCCTGATTATGCCATTGGTTTAAAATCAGGTCAAAATATCCCAGATGGTAAGATGCTCAACTAACTGTATGCAAGATCAATTTATTAATACACATAAATCTTAATCATACTAAAATACACTACATATGTTATATATAGATTTGGTAAAAAATGTAATCAGAAATAGAGTCACTAGTGTTCATAATCTTTTAAAACGTTTTATTACCAGTGTTATGTCTTCACATAAATTTGGAATTCATAATGGTGTTATTCTCAAAGAGAAGAAATAGTGTTATTTCCATATGCTAGGAAAGTCTTATAGAGGACAAGTCCAAGTTTATGATGGGATTGGAAATGACTAACAACCAAATCCTCCACATTGTACCTCCTGCCACACTCATTTCTTTGAGTGAAAAAGGAAATTATGAAAAATGCCCACTGCCCTTCTAAAGGTTAATAAGAGCACTATAATGCATCAGTTTGGAATCTATCTGTTCCCTTGCCAATTCTGTGCTAATTTAAGTCTTTTTTTATCTTGTTGGCACGTTTAGTCACTGATTACATATGTCACCCTAAATTGAGACATTCCAAACTTGTTCGCCATGTATGATTTAAGTACTTTTATTGATCACTTTTGTGTGAAGTTTCTGTGTTCCTTGAATCAATTTCTGTTGAATTTAGATGCCACTACTTCAGATGTGTCATGCAGTGAATAAGTTACAGTTAGTTCTGATTGGTGGTTATTGTTTTACTCTAAACTTGAACAAACAATAGAAGTCAATGTAACATATTACACTGCATGATCACAGACTGGAAGTGTAACCCTCATATTCAATATAAGTAGACAAGATGTGAAGCAAAAGTGAAACTTTGTGTAAAACTGGTTATTATATTATCAGTAAAATACTTAAGTTGAGTCTGGTAACTAAGAGATTTTTGCACACATGCCTAATGCGTATCCATCTACTGTCATTGATTTCCTTTTGCTACAAGGTGGCATGCTTATGGCAGCTGCAAGTGCTTGGTCCAAAAAATACAGGGCTCATCTGGAGAAGATGGCAGCAGAAGAGAAAAAGGAAAAATTAGAAAGGAAGAGAAATTATGAATTTGCTGATCTTGAAAGCAAAGATGATAAGATTAGTAAAGGACATACAATCACTATATGATACTGCAGATAAAGTTGAAGAGAAAGCAGAGAACACACAGTCTCATAAATATTTAAATAAGTCAAATGCCTTGAGATGCTCTACTAAAGAAAAGAAAGAAGCTCTGAAAAAGCTTGAAACTGACATTGAAGTTAAATTGAAAGAAATAGGTGGACTGACTAGGCATCTGATGTGCAGTGTAAAACTAAATAATCCTTTGAGGTTTTGACAAATTTTGTTTGATTTATGGAATTAGTTTTATTAGTTTATCCAGGATTATATGTATGATTATAAGAAAACTTACCTTCAGCTTCAGCATTGTGTCTTTCATCGGACTTTAAAAATGACTCCAGAAATTGGTAATTTTCTCCTTAAAATCTCCTGGAAGTAAAAGTCATTTTGTTGCAGGAACATAACAGCATGGAGTTGATGCTAGTGGTGGTGGTGGGCAGATTTCAAACCATGTGAGGTAGTCACCTTGTGTTTGCTAATGAGTAGAACTTGAGTTGTTGTTGTCAATGGTTGTCTTTTGTTACTGTCATAAATAAATGCATGTGCCTGCTACTGCTAGCTCACATGAATTCTCAATTTAATGAATAAAAGGGCAAATGATTAACAATTATTTATGACTGCTGAAGATTAAAGTAACTTGTATAGGATAAATATCATTTTGTATCGACTCTTTACCTCTTGTATTGATATGAGTATTGATATGGAAAATATATCAATATATCAATTTATCATTTCACCCAAATTGTCTTGTTGGTCCTAAATGAAAATGATGTTATGTATAATATATGTTTTGTGCTTAACTGTTGTCTGTGATTGTAGGTTGTATTTTAGGTAGTACACAGAATGTTTACTAGAATTTGATTTCAAGGCTGGTCTTGGTTACAGTTATAATGAGGTTTTCTTTTGGATTGCTTCATGATGTCAGTCAAGTTAAAATGTATATAAGTAGAGATTTGATAAAGTAATTTATTACTGTTTTAGATCAATCTGTGGAAATCCATTTGTGATCAGAGTTTACAGATGTGTTGTTGAAATCAGAAATAATTCAAGAGGAATTTTTTGTATTTAAAATATTTACTGGAATTACTACAGTGTTAATTTACTTCTTCATTTTGTGAATCCATTCAAAGATGTTATGTATTGCATCATTGGTTATGTATTACATTATTATGTTATGTATTGCATCATTGGTATATCGAGACAAGACATTACGACATTCAAGACCATTGGAATTCATTCAGAACTTTCTATATTTTTGGACTTGTGATAGGACATTTAGGATTTTTGGAATTTTGTATTTGAGGGAAATAAATTGCTTATTGATTTTACTTAAATTGTAAGTTTCACTTTCTGTTACATAGCAATGGTGCCACTCAGGCATCAAGTATGGCTACCAGTAGCCAGCTCAAAAATATTATTATTGCAGCTTCTGCCGATTGGATGGTCATAAATGAAATTTTTACTGGTCTGACATCCAATTTGCCCACCATAACTAGATGGAACTTACATCAATATTGGAATTTTTCCAAGAAGACTTCTTGTTATGTCTAGTTGGTCCTAAATAAAAATGGTACCCATCTGCCCACAGTATATCCAACATGGCAGCCATCTTGGAATCATCCCAAATGAAAAGTTGTTTCAACTTGGAGAAACATGATTATTGGCGTCTAAATCCAAGACTTGAACCATATTCTAGACTGTTGGTTTTTGTCATGTAAAACATTATAGGCATCTAAATCTTAGTTTTGAACAGTAGTTCTCAAAAGGTAAACTTTTATCTTTTGACTTCCTAGCATTGTCATCATTAATATCTGCTAAACACCATATATATATATAAATTCGGCATACTGTAAGTTTAATTTGGTTATGTGGCTTCATATTTATTTATATGAGAGTGTAAGAAAGATTTGTTTAAAATTCTTTTCACTGGAAAGAAAGAAGGAAAAAACAGTTATGAAAATAGGTGCGAATAGTTACCAAGAAAAACAGAATTGAAAAGATGCTGACAGGTTGGAAAATGAATCATTAAAAGCTAATAAAAATTGGTGCTGATCTTACCTCCTCTATGGCTTCCATCATACTTTCCTAATATGGCCCCCATTGCAGCAATCTTGATTTGTACACCTTGCTATCACAGGAAAATCATTTCAATATGAGCTTTCAGCAGAAGAGTTCTTATGGTGTCTAGTTGGTTCTAAATGAAAATGATGCCAATCTGACAGCCAATATTGCCAACAAGGCGGCTATCTTGAAAATTTTGTTATTATCATTACTTCTCTAGAATTGATGGTCATACTGACCGAGTTTTCACCAAAGGACATAATCTGCTATCCGTTTGTCCTAAATGCAAATCATGCCAATTTTATATGAAATATGGATGCCATGATAGCCTTCTTGAAAATTATGTTATCACTATTCTGATTGTCATGTGTTTTCACCAAAAGTCTTTGAATGATATCTGGTTTTGAAATGAAAATGGTGCTGATCTAACATTCAGTATGGCCATCACATTGGCTAATGTAGAAATCTTATGACAGATGAATATCAGAAATGGTTGCACAACTCACCAGTTAAAAAGGTAGAAATAGTGTCATCTTGAATTCCTGTTAATTCTTTCTGGACAGTGGAGTTTCAGTCCCTTCAAGGGACTCTTGCTTTCAATTTTAGTGACTGTTATAAAGCTCCTGTTCATTTCATATAAAGTTATTGAAAACTGGATGTACCAAAAATTTCACCCTGTATTATGCAGATCACACATTTAAGAGTGTATTCATTCTGTCCAGAAAGAAATTACTCTACACAATAACTTTAGGATCACAAAAGATATTTTAATGAAGCAAGTTACATATCATGTACAGAGGGTTTGTCACACATCATAGCCATGCCCCCGCTTAAATATATTTCTGCTACTTGTGTCCTGGTCTTGACTATAATGTTGGAACCTGGATGCTTCAGTGAAATTTAGCCAGTTAAATATTGTTTATAATGGGTGTGCCACATACCATAGCCATACCCCTGCTTCGATGTCAAGGTCAAGGCAAGGGAAAATTGAATTCTGTGACTTGCATCCTTATCTGGAGTACATTTTAATGAAACTTTATGGATAGTCATTGTGATGCATACCATAGTCATAACCCATTAGCTGAAGTTGAATGTCACAACAAGCAAAAATGTAACTTTAACTTAAATATTACCAGAAGTGTAACTTTTAAGTCACTAAATATATTTAATAACATTTTAATACATTAAAATTTTAATCCATTGAGGATATTTTAATAAACTCTAGCATTAACTCTTCTTGACTTGACAGTATCTTGTGTATTCACATACCTTCTGCCTCAAGGGCAAGGTCACAAAAAAGGATACTGACACTTGATGAAACTTGATGAAGGTGTTATGGCTGTGATCATAAACTTAGTAACACAAAGAAGCGAAACCAATAAGTTTTGTAAAATTTGAAAAATAATTTAATTCTCTAAATTATTAAGTGAAAATTTTAGAGAAGCTTACAGTATTATGAATTAAATCTAAAATAATCCTAACAATTTTACACACGTTGAAATGAATCAAGTGTTCTGAATGAATTCCACATACTTGAATGTGCTGATGTACCAACAGTCTTGATGTACCACAATGGCATTGGTCAGAACTCCTTTGATTAAATTTACAAAAATCACAGAATAATATTTTAGTCCAGAGTCAGTGAGTACTTTGTAATTCCAATGAATAATCCAAACAAATGTTTCCTTGTCAATTATATATAAACACAACATTAAACACATCTACAGAGTGATATTAAAACAAGAACATAGGAGATAGAAATTAATTAATTGTTCGCCTCTGTTTCCTTATATACACCCATACATTGTAATATTTTCCCACTTGTTACATGGCTTATGTCACAATACCCCATGTCACAACAGAACCCATGTGACTGCCCCCCCCCCCCCGGGGAAATCACTCCAAACTTGTAAATGGGTTCATTATTATGATTTGATTTTGGAACTTGTCAACACCTGTTTATATCTGCTATGCAATCTACAGGCATGCACCACAGAAATAGACTCAATAAAGATATACATAACACCAGGTCCACACTTTATCAGACTATAGTGAAGTCCCTAGCTGAAGGTCAAGGACATTAGTAAAGAAAAGGTCATAAGAAGGTCATATGTACTATTTATGGTTATCTTATTTGGAAATGTAAATTATCATACATGTGATCATCATAAAAAACATGACCTTCCAGAATCCGACAAGATATAACTTTTCTTAAGTTGAGCTCATTGCAGTTAATCAAGAGTTCTGTATTAATATATAAAACTGTTAACTTCCATTTAGCTTCTCCATCCAAGCCTCAGATAATTGCACTCACCAGTTCGATATTGGGATCTGACTACCGCCTGAATTGTTCCTCTGTGTCCAACAGTGCACCTCCAGACCATGGCCTGACTATGATATCAGAGTGGAAAGTAAATGACCAGCTTATTACAACAGGAGGACGCTATAAGGTCCAAGGAACAGAACTGACCGTTGCCACTCTTACAAGACAAGACAACAATGGCAGGCTAACATGTGTGACATATGAGGATTCACTAGTGAAGTCAGTTCAAAGCAATGAACATGTCATTGATGTCAAGTGTAAGTACTGAAGATTTGTTCTACTAATTTTCAAATGATTGTATCAAAATTGTCAAGTATGCTGCTGGTCAAATTATTATTTGGTTTAGTCTGAATTAAGTTTATGCTTTTATTTATTATTCGCCTTCACCATGTATTCAGGCAAGGAGAATTTCTACTACAGGAAATGAGATAGCATGCCATCACAAATTAATGTTCTTTGGAATTTTTTTTTTCCATGTTAAAAGCATCTATACCTCAATAGTGTCATAACTCAATGTCAGCCATCTTAACCTGTGAATGCATTACATACATTTGACCTTTTAAACATAAATCAGTAAAATGACAAATTTAAGTTTACACTACTCCTAGTCGGTAAATCATACCAAAAGTGGACATTAAAAGGGCATATTTTGTAAGGTTCAGGTTTCCAATTCCACCTGTCAATGGAAAATTGGGAAGAAGAATGGGTTTGACCCCAACCAGAAAAATATCTCTGTTGTTGCAAATAAATTGCTTAAATTCAAGGGAAAACAGGAATTTGATAAAGTCACTTTGGATAGGTCAGTTTCAGGAAAGGATACATTAAAAATAATAATTTATCTCACTAAGAATGAATGTTCCAGTCAGTTGCATGCATCTTCTGGTTGGAACCATGTTCAGTCAACTGGATCCCTTATGTTTTAGAAGCTGCACAAATAACCTCAAAGAAACAATACCAAGTGATTAACTCTTCATATCACTGAGAAATCACTGAGAATCAGTCACAGCAAAAAGATGTGTTATTTCTTTCATGTCAGGATGAAGTGGCAAAAATATACAGCATTAAAAAGAGTGTTATGACACTAAAAACAGTACAGGAGTACAGATTTTAATCGTTTATGAAGTGGTTAACTTTCGATTAAGGTTCCATATAAAATATCTATTTCCTAGCATGCAATATCACTATTTTCATAGAATGTTATAACTGTGGAAGTCAAGAGAAATGGAGATAGCTTTGAAAATTGTAATATATTATAGATTTGAAAATTGTAATATATTTCCCATTTCCTGTTCAGCTTTGTCTGTGGTCACTAATTTGCTATTGTGATACCTTATAATATCCATTTCTTGAAGTTTGTATTCTGTTGAGGCAGCATTACTACATTTGAGTACTTGACTGTTTGACTCCCTGTATGTCTGTCACTTTGTCTCATACTGAGATATCTCACATCTGACTGACAGAGCCTATTATCTCTCTTGCTCCATAGACAATATTATTTATCCATTTTCTTTAAAACTTGGTAAGTGGATTTAATATCAAGGTCATGGTTGACTTTTGTTATGAGCAAGAGACTGGATACTAATCATAGCTTTATCTTTGAAATGGATTTTATCAGAATGAAATGGATTTTAACAGAATGAAATGGATTTTATCAGAATGAAATGGATTATATCAGAATAAAATGGTAAAATTAACATGATATAAAGTATGGGAATATTCTTGCAATGCTATGTAAGCATGCATAGTGAAATGGTCAACAGTTAGGTTATGTCATCCAGGTGACCGATATCTGGCCTACTCTGGCCTCATGTTTTAAGTATGAACCCGAAACACATACTATATTTTAAGGGATAAGAAAGAGTGTAGTAACAGTTATGTATATTTAATTTGCATTGATTGTTAGGTTTTTTATTCATTTTATAATATGAGTTATATAAAAATGTATCTTGTACCATGTCCAAAATCAAGTTTATTGTCTACCTGACCAGACTCATTGATATGTTTTTATTCTGTAAAGAACTAACATATAGTTTATATTTCTCAGTGAGTGTAGGATAAATATTAAGATTGTTATCTTAATCTAAGTCAAGGACATTATGTTTATCATGTTCCTTGTTATCATTTTAGTAACAGACTTTGTCTAATAGTAGCTTGGATTGTTCTTTTGTCTAACATCATGGCTCTTCTTTCATGTCTTAGTTTTATTTTATATAATCTAGTTTATCTATTTACTTGTTTGATATTGTTTATCTAGAAATTATTTACTCATGCTATAAGATCATGAGGCAGAATCACTGTTGCGTTCATTGTTACATTTGGGGTTGAATTTATTTATTCAAAATATTTATTTACTGGAAAATTAATACAGAGTGCTCAGCTATAATATCCTTGGAAAGAAACATTAACTTGGAATTATAGTAAATTCAGACAAGGAAACCTTGGATTATATTACTGTTATTCAACAAAAGACTGTTGGCACATCATTACAATTCAAGCCATTGGTACATTAGTACATTTAAGAGACTACCAGTCACTACAGGCACATCAACACCTGCAGCATTACAAATTATTTGGAATACCACTAGTGTTTTTCAGGTATCATAGCCCCCAATTTTTTCAACAATAACACACACACACACACACACACACACACACACACACCATTTTTTCCTGACCACCTGGATATATGCCTGTAATCTTTAGTATGTGTATGAACTGTAAACAGTCTTGTTAAATCAATTACCTATCCTTTGGGCATGCAGCTGATATAAGGCAATTCAAAGTTAAGGTGGTCAGGTAAACAAGCACCTTTCAGAGATTGCTTAATTGACTGACAACAGGTAGGGTGATGCATCATGTCAAATTCTGCTGCATGAGAGTCCATTAACCTAATTTGCATAGAACCCAAAGTACATTAAAAAATATATGATGAAGAATAGATGTCATTACACATCACTGATTGAATGATGATATTCTTTAAAAAAGTTTGTGATGAACAGCAATGTTTCATTGAAGTCAGATCTTTACTCCATTTAGAAAATGCAAAACATGCTAATTTCATTTGTCAGAAAAGTGTTCAAGTGTGATTTGTTGCTGAAGAGTGTGATTCTAGAAGCAATGCACTATCTGAAAAGCCCAGCAAAAATAAGTTTCAAAACTCCAAGTTAATGGAGTTTTTCTTTGTCAGGCACAACAGCAAGGGGAAGCATTCATTTCCTTTTACATACTGCAAACATATCGACATCCGTTGAAATAGGAATACCACCTGTATGTAGTATATTTGACATGCTGAATTGAACGTTCTCTTTATTATTATTTGTATTTTTAATCTTGCTAAAATGCTAACTATTAATTGACACATGCTTTTCAGGATAACAGTATCATCCAGTTTCAGATTTTATTCTGCTCAAAAGATAAAGCAGTGAGTTAACTCTTTTAATGACCTTATCAACTTTCATTTTCCAGCACAAGATATGGTCTATCATGATGACAAGTAGGATTTCATTTTCAGACCACTTTATATCAATTCCGTTTATCATTACTTTGAACTTATTTTTCTCAGCTTTTACTCTTGCTCACTACCTACAATCATGGTTTTTCATTTGGCTGCATTTATCTTCATACCATTGTGTTCACACCAGTTAATTAATTTTACCTACTCTTTATTTAATTTAGTTCTAATTACATGGCCTGTGGATTCCATATTATATAATGTTGTGTCATCTGTGACCATGGTGGTGGATAGTGCAGTGTGGTATGGAAAATCATTGATAAACAGCAGAAAGAGTAATGGTTCAAGAACTGATCTTTGTGGAAAACCTGACTTTATCAGTTTCTTACATTATGTACATTTAATTTAATTGTTTGTCTGTTAGTTTTAGATTTTTTTTATTTCATTACATGTTATTGTAATGTAACATTGTTTGCTGGACTTGACTTTGTCCAAAACTGAGTTCATTTCTGCCTTACCTGATTGACTTTTTTTTTACATTTTTTTTATTTCATTTATGTAAACAATTAATAATAGCTTCATTATTCTCTATGTGTATGAGCTTATTAACAGAATTCAAGTAAACAAGAAGGAGTAAATATGTTGATCAGGGTCAGAGCTTTGGAGATTCCTTAGTGAATTTGATATGCTATTGTGTTGTAAATAGACATGGCTCATTAGATCATTCTAGAAGGTTATTTTGCATTAGGTAATGGTTGTTTTTAAAAAATGCTAATGATGACTTGAGGCCAAGCAGAGAACTATATTATCTTGTGACTATGAGGATTTTACCAGTCATACTTTAACATCTAGCACTTTAAGTTGTATTATGTTGTGACCAGTTTGGGCTGCATTTTATCTTCAAATTATTGAATTCAAGTGATTATTTTCTCTGGAAATACAAAAGTGCTCTGACAATATTCTTAGATAAAGACATTTACTGGAATTTATACTGAATTCAAACCTGGAATAATATTTATGTGATTCAACAAGAGACTGTTGACACATCAGTGCTTCGCAGGCCATAATAGACACGTCATTGCCTTCAGTTTTCAATCTCTTCAGGATTTGAACTGAATTTTATTCAGGAGTTTTATTACTAGGACTTGTGTCTTTAATTCTTGGATTATCTTTGGATTTAATTTGCAATACCTTAAGTTCTTTTTTCTCATTTTTTACTTTGTATTCTAGGGAAATAAATTATTTGTTAAAGTTTACAAAGCTTGTTGTCTTCACTCTTTTCTGTTACTTATATGAAGCACATAGATTGATAACACTTACCTGAAAGTTTATTTAAAATAGAAACTTGTTGTTGTCTGTCTTCAGGATAGGTTTGAAACCAAGTTAAGCTTTTCATAGTTAACTTGATGTTTACTGAGCTTTTCAAACAGGATTTTATGATAATAGAAGGTAAAAAGCATTTGTAACATTAAGAAACACTATGCCAACAAGGTTACCCTGATCTATTGCTGTTAACCAACCATCCACCATTCTAGTTAGTGTAGTCTGGAATGAATGTTCTTCATGGAAGCCTGATTGTCATGAATGTAGTAAATTACATGATTCCAGGTAGTTTCTAAATTCATTACAAACATATCTATCTAGTATCTTTGAAAGTGATGAGAAAACTGATATAAGTCCATAGTTATTCATATCAGAAAGGACTCCCTTCTTATGTATTGGAGTTACTTCTGCAAGTTTTGGCCTGTATGGAAAAATACCTGTGGAAACACTTAGATTGAAGATATAGATGAGTGAAGGTGCAATCAATTGAGATAAGAGTTTTAGGAATTTTTAGCACTTATATTATCCAGACCTGTTGCTGTTGTGGCAACAAGTTTGTCTAATTCATATAAAATGTAACTGTCAGTATAGTTTAATTTATGAAATCTATCCCATGTCTTAATAGTATTAAGTATATCACCTGTAAACCAATTGGGTTTATTTTATTGCATGACTCTCTTTAAATTAGTAGGAGCATGAGTGTTCAGGGTGTCAGTATACATATCTATCCAGATGTCAAGAGCATCTGATGAGTAATCAAAACATCCAATTACTGACCAAGGGATATCTTTCAGTTCTTTAAGGAATATTTGTGAATTGAATCTTTTCATCATTTGATACTTGATATATTTGTGATGATAAGTTTTACTTTTTTACTTAATTTTCTTAAGCAGAATATAGGATAATAATCACTTATGGAATATTGGGGAACTGCAACTTCTATAATATTGTGAGCATTGTTAGTATAAATATGATCAATTAGTGTTTCAGATACCTCTGGTATCCTAGTGGGTACATGAACTAGCTGTTGATATTTCATGTAATTCATGGTTTTAATACAGCATTGGTTGATTTCATAAAGCAAATTGTATTTGAAGTCACCCACTAAGCAGATTTCTATGTATCTTATATACAGAGTTTCAAGTGTATTTTGAAATATAATATTCCAAGTACATGTATAGTCAGTGTTTGGTGGTCTATATACACAGCCTAATACAAATGGTTTTGAAAATTATGTTTCATTCTAGCCAGATTATTTCCATACCAATTTCCTCAAGAACATATTGACGTTTGAAAGAAATGCCATCCTTAATGTAAACAACAAGTCCACCACCCTTTTGGACAAGTCGGTCTTTTCTTTAAAAACTGCAATTAGGAATTTTAAGTTTATCATCATGAAAAAGTTCATGTAAAAAGGTTTCACTGAATGCAAAAATGTCATTGAATTATTTCCTGAGAGAAGTAATTTTATAATGTCTAGTTTTGGAAAAACATAATGGATGCTCAGATGGCAGATTTTGAGACCTTTTGCTTAAGCCACTAATTTTGAGAGAATTCTAAGTTTTGAGATGAATAATATGGAATATCTGAATTAATATTTTCACTATCAATATAAATGCAACTGGTGATCTTAGATCCAATATGGCCACTGTGGTGGTCATCTTGGAAATCTTATTTGTCAGGAATGCCAGAGATATTTCTACACCTTGCAGTTACAATGAAGAAAGAAGAAATGGTCTTAGTTTGCATTCCTGTCATTCATTTTAGAGTATTAATTCCTTGAGGAACTTTTGGTTCTGACTCTAGGCTAGTCTCTATTATAAGGAAAGGGTGTAATGCTAGTGAGTTGGATGAATGTATATTTGAATAAATTGCTTGCCATTTCTTTAGTTATTAAATTAGCTTCAGTGAAGCAAACATAAGGCTTTTGAGTTTAAAATCAAATAAAATAAGTTAATGAATCAATTGATGTATAGAACATGGATTTTTTTGTATTTAAATGTTATGGACTCAGTGGTTAGGCAAAGAAAAAGTGCATCAGGGTTCTGAATGTGGATAAAATTACAGAAAGTGCAAACAATTAATTAATAAACCTAATTGTGTACCTCAAGAAGTCCACAGTCAAGAAGTATCATGTGTAATATTTGTGTCTAAATATGGCTGATCAAGCTTTGGTGTGCTTAATTTTTTCTTTTTGTTTTACTTTCTGAGCTGATGATTTATTTCATATTTTCAGATGGCCCAGACAATGTTCAGCTTAACCCATCTGGTGGGATTATCAAGGCCATAGAAAACCACTCAGTTATTTTACAGTGTACAGCAGACTGTAACCCAACATGTAATTTCCAGTGGAGGAGAGGGTCAGTTCCTGGATATCTTAAAACCAACCAGACCTTGATGATAGACAGCACTGGCAAGAGTGATACAGACAACTATACATGTACTGTGTCCAATGGCATTACTGGTAGATCTCAGAGTCTTCAAACAACATTGGTAGTCATATGTAAGTACAGCAAACAGGAATCTTTCAGACAGCAACACTGTACTCTGCTGTAGCTTTATTCACCCTGCCATGACCAGAAAACAAGATATATACAGCTTCTGAAAGTTTGAAGCCCATGCCAAACAAATATTTGCAGAAAAATGAATGTATAACATTTAGTATGTGTAAGTTAATAAATCCTTTCTAAATGATCAATGTATAGACAATTTCCAGGATGCAATGAATAATATAAAGGTTTTAACAATACATGAAAGAATATTTCTTAGAAAGGCCAAATTGATGTATAAAGTATCCAGAAAAGCCATTGCTATCTATCTAAGCAATATCTTTCACCAAAGAGATGCTGATGGTACTCCAAATTTAAGGTCCATAAGAAGCAAAAATTACATTATACCAAGGCCAAAGAAGGAATTGTTTAAAAAAAGTTTTCAATATACTGGTCCACTGGTATGGAACAACATTCCCAGTGACATAAGGCAGGCTTCTGGCATTTCTTCTTTTCATAATCAATGTCTCAAATGGATGAAATCTTTAGAAAATTGAACAGTTCTAATACAAATAAATACCACATGCTTTTCTATAATTTTACATCATTTTCACAGTTAAATTTTTCAATGCATAATGATATTTTATATTTTATATTTTATATTTTTTATTTTATATATGTTTATGTTATGTATTAACAGATGTCTGTGCATGTGTTCCAGGCTTGATACTTTGACTTTTAAAATCACTTAATTATTTAGTGTCAAGCCAGATTCTTTACATCATGTTGTATGTACTGTATATATTGTACATAACAGATAGAAGGCCTCAAGGTAGATTAGTTCTGTAACTAACTGAGTTACCTTCTCTAAATAAAGTCTTTATTATTATTATTATTATTATTATTATTATTATCAAGTACATTTAAAAAAATAAATCATATCCTAAAACCATTAAATACATGTAAGATAATAAATCGTTGTTTTAGAATTTATAAATTAAAATATAAAAACTTTTTCAGTGTTTATTTTTAAGTACATTTATACTTTAAATTTAGATGTATGAAAATGTAGTCTAAATAAAGAATCCTTATCTTATCATACCTGTATTTGAAGATACACGTACAACAGCTAAATGTGTCTGTCGTTGTTAAGAGTAGAATTATATAAGTGGTCTAAAAAGAAAATGTTTCCATCTTTCTATAACTTGAATATTTAAATGAATATCATTATAGTCCCACAGAGATTTCAAGAACAAATCTTAATATTGTTATCTTCACTGAAAACACACACTTTCTCATTAAGTCATGAAAACTAAAAATATTATTGTTAAAAACATGATAATTGTTTCATCTTGGAAGATTACAGCCAAGACCGTTTTTATAATGTTACGACCATGTAGTTTAATTACATGTGTGTTAAAATTTGAATTCTTTCTATTTCATTTTTGTATCATTGTATATTATTATGATGATGATTATGTTCACAGGGTCTGATATTTTGAAAGAAACGTGTTTATTTAGAACGTAAATATGACTCTTGGCTTTCGTAAGCAACTTTTTTAGATTGCTGGCTTGATAAACAACCAGCATAAATGATTGGTTGTGGCCAAAGTCATTTTCTAAGCATATGTGATTTGCATCATGTACTGTGATTGTCAGATGTTGAAATAACCATGCGTTCTTCATGCGCATACATGAAATGACATTTTAGTTTGGTTTATAAACACTTAGATACCTGTGAAATAGTCTGAGTCATTCAGAGTCATTTTTATTCCTTGAAGAATAAGGTATTCTTTTTCTTGTGCTGGAGAGAGTTTATTTCTTTACATCTGTAGAGCTCGAGATGTGTATTGTTATAGATGACAGCTATAGGAGTTCATCTACTTTTAAATAATAATTATTTTCCCTGGAGAACTACACAAGTGGTTTAGGACAAAGACATTCAGTGAAATTGATTCTAAATTTGAACAGAACAGCACAAATTGTGGTTCAACATGAAATTCTGGACATTTGTGTAAAGACTTCATATGATGTCATCATCCACCATTTTGGAGCGAAATTGAGATTCAAACTAGATCCAGTTAGAACTGTTATTGATAGAACTTACATATTTTCACAATTCTAGGACAAATGTTTGGATTTTCTTCGCAAACAGTAAGTCCTATTTATATTTTCACCTTTTCACTGTGTTTTCTAGGGAAATAAATTATTTTTGTTAAAACTTACAAAGCTTGTTGTCTTCTCTCTTTTCTTTTGTTACTTTAAGTGAGCTGAAACATAACAATAACCAGTGACTTTTCTTTTCATACATACACTGTAGTTTGTCCACCAATATATGCAATACATTGTCATCAATAAGAATTGAATAATCTAATTTTGAAATTCAAAAAACAATTTCAAAATTTACATAAAAGCATGTTTGTTTGAGTACAAAAAAAATCTGTAATGTCTCATGATATATTCATTGTCTGATAAACTGGATTGTAAAATATGACCCAAATAAGTATAACTGTTGTAATATGCAATATGTAACTGGCCATCTGATACTCTGGATTGTAAAATATGACCCAAATAAGTATAACTGTTGTAATATGCAATATGTAACTGGCCATTAAGAAGTACAGAGGGAGGAGATGATATTTTGAAAGAAGTTGACTGAAAATTCATGCATACTGCTTTTTGTGTATTATACATGACATGACATGATTCTCAAGTGCATAATGCTTACATATCTTTAATAATTTCTGTAACAGTGACAGAAGGACTTAGCAATGACATATCAACATTAAAACTAAAATTTTTAAGAAAAAAAGCATTTGATAGCAAATGCAATGCCATATGATTGTTTAGCCAATCTATGATTTAAATTGTATATGTATATGTTAAATAACAAAGGTGAAAAAGAAACACATCCTGCCTTACTCAATTGGTTACATGAAAAGACATGGATACTGCACTTTCCAATCATCAAACTGTTTGCCATATCAGTTAACATGGGTACGAACTGTATAGACAGATATTATATTGTTTAATAGCTTTTAAAAAGTGCAAAATAATTTACCCAATCAAACATCTTTAAAACATGCAAGCACAGGGCTGCCATGTTCTAAATAATAGTTGACAGTTTTCTTTCAGCCTGGATTTTTATATAGCCTTCATTAAAATCATGCTATTGCTATTCTGAAATTGAAAGTCTTATTTCACCAGAAGACTAACTGTTATAGCTAGCAGGTCTTGAATGAAAAGAATCCTTATCTGATATCAGATATAGCCACCATGACAGCCATTTTGAAATGTTCTTGTCGCCCCTCCTCCTAAACAGAAAGTCACATTTGGAATGAGTTTTTTTTCCAGAAGACTTTTTACAGTGTCCAGTTGGTCCTAGATGAAAATGGTGCAAGTCTGACATCCAGTATGGCTACCATAGTGGCAAGAAAATGGTGTCAGTCTGACAACCTGCATGGCTACCATAGTGGCATGAAAATGGTGCTAGTCTGACATCCAGTATGGCTACCATAGTGGCATAAAAATGGTGCCAGTCTGACATCCAGTATGGCTACCATAGTGGCATGAAAATGGTGCCAGTCTGACATCTAGTATGGCTACCATAGTGGCATGAAAATGGTGCCAGTCTGACATCCAGTATGGCTACCATAGTGGCATGAAAATGGTGCCAGTCTGACATCCTGTACGGCTACCATAGTGGCATGAAAATGGTGCTAGTCTGACATCCAGTATGGCTACCATAGTGGCATAAAAATGGTGCCAGTCTGACATCTAGTATGGCTACCATAGTGGCATGAAAATGGTGCCAGTCTGACATCTAGTATGGCTACCATAGTGGTGTGAAAATGTTGCAAGTCTGACATCCAGTATGGCTACCATAGTGGCATGAAAATGGTGCCAGTCTGACATCTAGTATAGCTACCATAGTGGCATGAAAATGGTGCCAGTCTGACATCCTCTATGGCTACCATAGTGGCATGAAAATGGTGCCAGTCTGACATCCAGTATGGCTACCATAGTGGTGTGAAAATGTTGCAAGTCTGACACCCAGTATGGCTACCATAGTGGCATGAAAATGGTGCCAGTCTGACATCCTTTGTGGCTACCATAGTGGCATGAAAATGGTGCCAGTCTGACATCCAGTATGGCTACCATAGTGGCATGAAAATGGTGCCAGTCTGACATCCAGTATGGCTACCATAGTGGCATGAAAATGGTGCCAGTCTGACATCCAGTGTGTCTACCATAGTGGCATGAAAATGGTGCTAGTTTGACTTTCAGTATGGCTACCATCTTGAAAATCTTATAACTACTCCTTAAGAATTGTTGATTATATCAGAATTTTGTTTTCACAAAGACTTCTGTGATATCAAGTTAGTTCTAAATGAAAATGGTGTCCTGCAGACATCCATTATGGCTGCCACAATAGATATATTAAAAATGTCATCACTGATTCTCCAGAATGGATGATCATATCAACATGGTGTTTTCACCAAAAGTCTTCCAGTAGTGTCTTTTTTGTCCCTAATTGTTATGTGTCTAGGCTCGTACAGAAAGTTACAAGAAAAGAGTGAAAACAACAAGCTTTGTAAAATTTTAACAAATAATTTATTTCCCTAGAAAAATAAGGCAAAAATGAGAAAAAAGACTTCAGTTTACGAATCAAATCCAAAATTAATCCAAGAATAAATAATAGAAGTCCTATCAATGAAAAGTCCTAAATGAATCACAGTTCAAATCCTGATGAAATTCAAGCTGGAAGACGATGACATCTTCGATGGTCAGCGTTGTAGTGATGTGTCAACAGTTCTTTGTTGAATCATAGAAAATGATATTCCAGTTTGGAATTCCGAAATAATTTTCAATAAATGTCTTTGTCCAAGAATTTTGTAAGGAGCACTTATATATATTTCTCCAGGGAAAGAATCACTAATTCCAAAAAATAAAAACAATTCAACTCAAACTGGTCACAACAAGTGTCAAAGGTATAAAGCCAACTGGCTATTTCTTCTAAAGAAAAACAGTTACAGTAAGTTAAGATGCAAAACAGAGTCCCGTATGTGGGTCATGTGGTCATTTTTCTAGAACATTGTAGAAACTTTTTACATGCATAACATCACATACTTCAGTATGGCTTTAGCTAAAATCAGTGATTCTTAATCTGGAAAAAAAAAATTTAAAAAGTTGTTTACTACAAACCCTTGCTAGTTTTGAATCAAGGTCAGCAACTAGATACAATGTTTCCACTACAGGTTGTTTATTGGGTCAAACAGAACTGAACTGAATTTCTAAAAAAAAAAAAATGAAATCCAGTAGATAAAGTTATAATTACAATAACATGTACTGGAATAAAAATAAAAATTTTTTTAAACTAACAAACAAATAATTAAATTACATATACATAACACTAATGAAAATGGTGCTGGTTTTGCATCCAAGCCAAATGTTACAAACACCCCCCCCCCAGTGAAACAAGAAACATTCAGTTTTAGAATAGACCCTGAACATGTTTTAATGAGTTTGTAGACACAAAGTCTAGAAAATGCATAACACTTACTTAGTAGACACGTTTGGTTGATACTAAAATTGAACTAGCTCTCCAAACAGTATTTTTGTGGGTGATAATAAAGGGTAATTTTTCATCTTCTGTCTTTTTGTTTGATTCTAGGGTTTAGACAACAGCTGTACATGATAGAAAGATTTCAGACATATTTCCATTTAATCCTATTAGGCATTTGCAGTGGGCACACTTGGCTTTTCAAAAAGTTGGCTTTACTTTGAAAATTTACAGCTTATAACTTTTTGCCAAAGTCTGGCTTAGCCTTCATAGCCCAGAACCTTAAACAAAATTTGCCTGAAACCCAGTAGTGCAGAACTTTGGCTAAAATTTCATTTAGCTTTATTAATTTAGATTGAACAATTAAACGGAAAAATCAGCAAAATTTCAGGTCAGAAAAATGTCAAAAATGTTTTACATCTGCAGTAATATGGAGTCCATAGAAAAGAAGAAATTATATACATTTATGCACACACACACACACACACACACACACACACACACACACACACACAGAGTCCAGGAATATCAGGACTTTTTAAAAGAGACTGCGTATTCAAGGATAAAGACATATCTGTACTTGAAGAGAGGCTGGCAACAAACTTTGTTTATAACTGGTTTTAAAAAATTGTAGCAACTATGGTCACCAATCTCACCCATTTTTGGGCACATGCACATACATAACACAAATATACACATTTTAATAAGCTTAAAGATAACATAAAATATGTATATGACTGGCAAGGATGTTAAGGTAGACTCCAAAATGTTTGATTATCACCATTTTTTCAGTTTTCTTATAGCTTCTGTCTATCTGTCTGTCTCTCTTGCACACATACACAAACATGAATAGTCATGAGCGAAGATTTTTTACTAATCAGCATATGGAAACAGTGAAATGATAAACAATGAGCTAGATAATGACAATTGTAAGCAGCTAGTTGAAATTGCAGTTTTTGAATATAAATTTTAGAATTTAGTACATGAATTGCTTATTACATGTAGGGTGCCTTTGAAAGCTTTCTTCTTTAGGGTTCAAATTTTGATAGAGTTATTGCCCCTTTTCATCAATATTACATGTCCCACAACAGATCCCTATAATCAGCATAGCTTGGAAACCATAGTACATTCTGATGCAGTTTGATGTGTGTATCATCACACAGGCCTTGATGTGTCTTGTGTGTTTTGTCTTATCAGTTCTAGTTGGAAAAGAACTATTACCCTTATCAATTAACTTATATAATAAGCTGGTTTGCTTATCCCTGTTGTAGAGGAGACCAAATTTTTGGAATAGTATTTGCGTTGTAAACTAATTTTCCTTCTGCATATTAGATATCACAGAAACAAGCATTAATAAGCCATGGATTCAATATGAGTTGTGGTAAACATAGGCTGGGGAGCAGACCAGAAGTTTTCACTCCAGTTATACAGGACTTGATTTAGATCTAAACTTGACTGAGGCTCAGTTGTGTGCAAATTATAATGTAATTCTTACATATAGATTCTTATTATGATACACAAACAGGGAGTTTGTACTCAGTCTGAAAACATTTTTGACTCCCCCATTAGAAAGCCTCTGTGTTAAGGCCAATGAACCATTACTTTATCTCAGACAAATGATTGATTATACTACCAAACTGTCCTCTAATCCATCTAATACTGGATATGATGCCATTTTTAGACTGAAATGCTGAAATACACTTCATACACTTGGAAAACAAATTTCATTCCACTTTTTGGTAGACACAATCGTCATCACTCAGAAGCAGCAAAATTCAATCTAGCAAATACTCCAAATATACGTACATCATAGTGAACAATGTGGTTATGAAAAATAATATTTTGTCTTTCCCATGTCAAGGCATTCTAAACAAATCCTCTCATTTGGAGTTGATTCAATGAAATTACAAGAGCCTTCTTTTATGACCATCAAATGATGCAAAGTTTGAGTTGCTGCAACAGCAGCCAATGGTGTCATCTAGAGCCAATCACTAGATACAACAGCAGCCAGTGGCACCATCTAGAGCCAATCACTAGATACAACAGCAGCCAGTGGCACCATCTAGAGCCAATCACTAGATACAACAGCAGCCAATGGCACCATCTAGAGCCAATCACTAGATACAACAGCAGCCAATGGCACCATATAGGGCCAATCACTAGATACAACAGCAGCCAGTGGCACCATCTAGAGCCAATCACTAGATACAACAGCAGCCAGTGGCACCATCTAGAGCCAATCACTAGATACAACAGCAGCCAGTGGCACCATCTAGAGCCAATCACTAGATACAACAGCAGCCAGTGGCACCATCTAGAGCCAATCACTAAATACAACAGCAGCCAATGGCACCATCTAGAGCCAATCACTAGATACAACAGCAGCCAATGGCACCATCTAGAGCCAATCACTAGATACAACAGCAGCCAATGGCACCATCTAGAGCCAATCACTAGATACAACAGCAGCCAATGGCACCATCTAGAGCCAATCAACAGCAGCCAATGGCACCATCTAGAGCCAATCACTAGATACAACAGCAGCCAGTGGCACCATCTAGAGCCAATCACTAAATACAACAGCAGCCAGTGGCACCATCTAGAGCCAATCACTAGATACAACAGCAGCCAATGGCACCATCTAGAGCCAATCACTAGATACAAAAGCAGCCAGTGGCACCATCTAGAGCCAGTCACTAGATACAACAGCAGCCAGTGGCACCATCTAGAGCCAATCACTAGATACAACAGCAGCCAATGGCACCATCTAGAGCCAATCACTAGATACAACAGCAGCCAATGGCACCATCTAGAGCCAATCACTAGATACAGCAACAGCCAGTGGCACCATCTAGAGCCAATCACTAGATACAACAGCAGCCAATGGCACCATCTAGAGCCAGTCACTAGATATCTTTTTGCTGCGGGTTGTTAAAGCCATATTAAAAGTTTTAAATTGCATTGAAACCTCACAAAATGCAAATTTTGTCTTATTTTGAGTTCCTTTAACATATTCAGATCCTTGCAAAGCCTTAAATTTGACAAACAGTAAATCTACCAAATGTTATTGTTATGGGGTTTAACACCAATTTTCAGCACAAGATAGTCTATACAATGTAACCAGTGTAACTAGTGGGGGAAAAACCCAGGAAAACCTCAGGAAGAACCACTGACCCATGAGAAGATACTGTCAAGCTTTCTCATGCACCCACATTAGCCAAGACTGAGAGTTGAACCCACACAGATAGAGGTGAGATAGCAATGACCTGGTATGGTGAGCACTTTAGACCACTTGGCCACTCTGGGCCCCAATGTTCCAAATGTTGCAAAAATTTGATTTGCTGATACACTCTGGCAAAACTGTTTCGTGCTTTTGGTTGCTTAGTCATACTGATATTAAGAGTATTTATAGGTAATGAAAGGGTAGATAAAGAAATCAAGTTTCATTGGTATTAAGGGTAACAAAAGGGCAGATAAATCAATCAAGTTACATTGGTATTAAGGGTAAAGAAATGGCAGATAAAGAAATGAAGTTACATTGGTATTTAGGTCAATGAAAGGGCAGATAAAGAAATCAAGTTACATTGGCATTAAGGGTAACAAAAGGGCATATAAATAAATCAAGTTACATTGGTATTAAGGGTAACAAAGGGGAAGATAAATCTATCAAGTTACATAGGTATTAAGGGTAATGAAATGGCAGATAAATCAGTTGTTACATTGGTATTAAGGTAATGAAAGGGCAAATAAAGAAATCAAGTTACATTGGTATTAAGGGTAACAAAAGGGCAGATAAATCAATCAAGTTACATTGGTATCAAGGATAATGAAGGTGCAGATAAATAAATCAAGTTACATTGGTACTAAGGGTAATGAAAGGCAGATAAAGAAATCAAGTTACATTGGTATTAAGGGTAATGAAGGGGCAGATGAATCAATCAAGTTACATTGGTATTAAGGGTAATGAAGGGGCAGATAAATAAATGAAGTTACATTGGTATTAAGGATAATAAAAGGGCAGATAAAGAAATCAAGTTACATTGGCATTGAGGGAACAAAAGGGCAGATAAATCAATCAAGTTACATAGGTATTAATGGTAATAAAAGAGCAGATACAGAAATCAAGTTATATTGATATTAAGGGTAATGAAAGGCAGATAAAGCAATCATAGATGCTCTTAGGTCACATCCTGTTTTCTGAATTGGATATTTCATACGAGTTTCCATATGTGATCAGATATGTTATATCTGTGTTTAAAAGCAGCTTGAGTACAGGTTATGAGAAATTGGTCTTCTAAGTAATCATGAAGCCTTGTTTCTAAAATATGACAAAATAGTTTGCTTACACAACTTGATGTTGCTTTTCAGTTGAAATTAGAGGGATTGTCAGAATGTTACCAAATTATGTTTTAATATCAGTAATGCAACACCTGGCATTACAGTATCCTACCATGTTGGTAATTCAGTATTTGACAAATTATGGTCATGTGCCATCAAAATATGGATAAAGGTATGAAACTAGGAATACCTTAAACCAATTGTTTCATGGCATGCGGTCAGCACCATTGTAATAAATATATGTAGACAGTATCATCCTGATCTTATTGGCCAAGTACTGTTATATTTGGCCATTAGGTGGATGTCCCATGAATATATGGGGTATCATGGATCAATAACTATATTATTTATAGATCATTGGAATTTTCTATTTGAAAAGGCAATTACTTGCATCACATGCAGTACCCAGCCCCCATCATACACACTCACACCGCCAGCATTACCCAGCCCCCACCACACCCACTCACACCCCTAGCAATACCCAGCCCCCACCACACCCACTCACACCCTTAACAATGAAAGTCCCTATCTGAGTGCGACCCACCACTGTCACTATACAAATATGGCAGGTTTGGTTGTGACTTGTTGACATTTTAACACACATTAACCACAGAAAGCAAGAAGACATAACTTTCTGTTAACTTGATTTCCTTTTGTTATCCTCCAAATTAAAATTTCCATTAGCTAACAGTAACTCATACCTTTGTATGTTATTGAACTTAACATTAATAACTATGCATTATGTGTGTTGTTACCAATGAGTTATTATTATGTAATACATGCATCTTCTGTACAGTAAGTATACTCATGACAATACTTCCAGATGGAGCCGAAATAGTGAGCCTGTCTGTGCAGGATCGTAACACTGTCAATGAAAATTCATCAGCCATTTTCCAATGCCATGTTGACAGCAACCCACTACCCAACATAACATGGAGGAAAGAAGGTACCAACACTGTTCTTAAGACCGAGTCTGGAGTTGTACAAAGTCAGTTTAGGATTGAGTCTGCCCAGTGTCAGGATACCGACAACTATACTTGTTCGGCTTATAATGGAATCTGGACACATGCCAGTGAGACATTACAGTTTTTTGTAAAATGTAAGCAGAATGATACTATATTAAGACAAATCTTTCTTTTGCCAGCTTTAGCATATATTAAGACACATATATCACCTTCCTGTTGGAGATATTATCAATGTCAGCAACCTTCAGGCTTTATGTTATTGTTCGTGAAAGTCATCCATCTGACTTAAAATTATAATTCTATTCAATATGCTTGAGTCTTTATGTTATATTTTTTGTCAACATCTTTCAGACTTTACATTATAGTTCTTGAAGGTCATCCTTAAGACTTTGCATTATAGTTGTTGAAAGTAATTCTTCAGCCTTTACGTTATAGTTCTTGAAGGTCATCCTTAAGACGTTACATTATAGTGTTATGTATATGTAATTTAATTACTTGTTTGTTAGTTTTAAAATTTTTAAAATTTTATTTTATTCCATTGCATGTTATTGTAATGATAATTTTGTCTACTGGACTTGATATTTTTTTAGAAATTCAGTTCAGTTCTGTTTGACTTGATAAACAACCAGTAGTTGAAACATTGTATCTATTTACTGACCTTGATTCAGAACCAGTGTCAGTTTTGAGTAAACAACTTTCTTTTATTTTTTTTCCCAGAGTAAGAATTATTAATTTTAGCTAAGGCCGTGCTTAGAGTATGTGATAATCGGCATGTAAATGTTTCTATGTTGTTCTGGTAAGATGACCATGTGACCCTCATACGGGAATCTGTTTTGCATCTTAACTTACTGTAGAACTGTTTTTCTTTAGAAGAAATAGCCAGTTGGGCTTTTAATCTTTGACACTCAAAGGTGTTTTGTTGTGACCAGTTTGAGGTGAGTTTTTATTTTTTGGAATTAGTAATTTATTTACCCTGGAATACGAGTGCTCCTAAATTAATTCTTGGACAAAGACATTTATTGAAAACTATTCGGGATTCCAAACTGGAACATTATTCTTTGTGATTCAACAAAGAACTGTTGACACATCAGAACAAAGCTGACTATTGAAGACGTCATCGCCTTTCATCTTGAATTTCATTGCGATTTGAACTGTGATTCACTTGGGACTTTTTATTGATAGGACTGACATTTTTTAATTCCTGGATTAATTTTGGATTTGATCTATAAACCTTTTTCTTATTTTTACCTTATTTTTTCAGAGAAATAAATTATTTTGTTAAATTTTACAAAGCTTGTTGTCTTCACTCATTTCTTATTACTTTTGTACGAGCCTAGTCACATAACAATAGTTCTTGAAAGTCATCCTTCAGTCTTTACTTTACGTTTCTTGAAAGTCATCATAACCCAGATCTGAGGTGCATCATTACCATCAGAGATTAAAAAGCACTATCCACTTTTTTGAAAAAAAAATATTGTTTTTCTTTAGATGTCACTCTATATAATATGTGGACTTTCTTCTTTCTTTTTTTTGATTTTGGTGTCAAAAGGCCAAGGTCACTATTACTGAAAAATAAAAATGATTTGTATAATGTAATATTACTTATAAATTAAACTTTGAACATACTTTGTAGATTGCTTGCATGTGGGATAAGAGAGAAGCAAATCATTTTGGGGCCCAAAGGTCAAAAATAAGGTCACTGTGACTGAGAGAAGAAAAATGGTTTCTGTATGATACCATTGGATCTACTTTCTTGATGGCTTGTACTTGGGTAAGGAGGAGACCTATTAAAAGTGGCATCAAAAGGTCAAGGAATAGAGTTATGGTGGCTCAACGAGGAATAGTTCTGCAGAATAAATTTTGTCCTAGTGTAAATTACTTAACCAGACTTTGTGGATGACCTGCGCTTAGGTTACTAAAGAAAACTACAGATTGTGGGAGCTAAAGGTCAGAGTTCAGGGTAATATTTAGCCTATCAAGAAGGAAGTGGCTTCTGTGAATAAGTTTAGGTCAGGACTCCATACCTTGTCCAAAGGTTGAGGTCGGTGAGATCTGCTGCCTACTAATCTCCAGAATCAGCCTACTGGTGCCTTCATAGACAACTACTAAACATGTTAGTGGGCATATCATGTGCCATTTGTGATATCCTTGTTTGAAATTATTTTTATTTGGTTAAGTAACGTTAAAATGACAGCAATGACATAGAGTGAGCATCATCTGTGTTTGTACATAACAATCTAACTTAATCTGTTCACATTAAACATGTTTGAGAAAAGGGTCATTCTTATCGTTGGCTACTTAAAATAAATCAGAACATTAATTCATTTTCAGTATTAGGTCATCTTTTGTAACAATTATATTGGATTATAGTAATGTAATTTGGATTAATACCTCTAATTTAAAATAAGAAAACTTGTCATACTTTAAAGAGGGTATGCCATTTAATTTTGTAAAAGTATCAATTGATGTAGAATTAAATGAAATGTTTTCTTTTGTCTGTTAGACAGCTTTCATGATGTAATGAAATTTTTTAAAACAGTGTACCAATATTTGAGTGAGCATTTCTTAGAAAGACCATATTTATGTTCAAGGTGTCCAAAAAAGCCATTCTTGTGTACCTGACTAATATCTTCCACCAAAAAGATGTTGATAATACTCCAAATACTTTTATGCAAAAACAAAAGAAGGAATTTTTTAAAAAGCATTTTAATTATACTGGTCCACTGGTGTTGAACACCATTCCCTGTGATATAAGGCAGGTTTCTAGTAGTTCTCTTCATAATTATTCTTAGATTGCTCAAATCCTAAGACAATCAAACAGTTATAAGAAATATCAATGCCTCCTGCTTTTCACTGCTCATACATTTTTCTCACAGATGAATTTTCAGTACAATGATATTTTATATGTGTTGATTAATGCTTGTGTGTTATGATAGTTTGTACATGTTACATGCTGATCGATGCTTGTGGGTGTTATTACATGCTGATTGATGCTTGTGTGTTATTACATGCTGATTGATGCTTGTGAGTATTATTACATACTGCTTGCTGCTTGTGAGTGTTATTACATGCTGCTTGCTGCTTGTGAGTTATTGCATACTGATTGATGCATGTGAGTGTTATTACATGCTGATTGATGCTTGTTAGTGTCATTAAATGCTGACTGATGCTTGTGAGTGTGTTATTATATGCAGATTGATGCTTGTGAGTGTTATTACCTGCTGACTGATGCTTGTGTGTTATTATATGCTGATTGATGATTGTGAGTGTTATTACATGCTGATTGATGCTTGTGAGTGTTATTACATGTTGATTGATGCTTGTGAGTATTATTAAATGCTGATTGATGCTTATGAGTGTTATTACATGATGATTGATGCTTGTGAGTGTCATTACATGCTGATTGATGCTTGTGAGTGTATTATTACATGCTGATTGATTCTTGTGAGTGTGTTATTACATGCAGATTGATGCTTGTGAGTGTTATTATATGTTGATTGATGCTTGTGAGTGTCGGTTCTGATTGTATATGTTATATGTTGATTGATGCTTGTGAGTGTGTTATGATATATATTTGTGGTCTTAAAATAAGTAATATAAAAGAGTGAGAAGCAAGAAGCATTGTAAAATTCAACAAATAATTTATTTACCTAGAATACAGAAGTGAAAATGCAAAAAAGAGAACTTATGGTATTGCAAATGAAATCCCAAATAATTCTAGAATTACCGAAACAAGTCCTAAAATTAAAGTTCTGAGTGAACTTTAGTGGAAGTCCAAATTGAGTCCAGTGCTGAAGATGTTGATGTGCCTGTGATGGCCCATATAATGCTGATGTTTCAACAGTCTTTTTTGGGATCACAATAATACAATCCAAGAATTAAATCCTTATTTGAAACTTCAGTAAAGATTCAAGTTTCTATTTCCATGATTGATATTTTTGAAAAGAACTTTGTATTTCCAGAGAAGAATCACTTGAATTAAATAATTTGAAGAAATAAATTCCAGCCCAAATGAATTACTGGGCACAATATAATACAGTTGATTTTGCTAAGATCTAAAAGCACAGATGAATAATTTTTCCATTGACAAGATTAGATAGTCTTTTACCTGACCACAGGTCACAATCGTCATTTTGTTAAAAAAAAACATACCTAATGGAAAATAATCTTCTGGAAGATTCAGAATGTTTATAAAAAAATAATTAGAAGTCTGTTACTAAAATTATGATATAAAATGTGGAATTTCCAAAGTTCAAGACACAGATTCAGATATACATATTTACTACAAAAGCAAAATCAATAATTCAGGACAGGTAGAAAATGAACTTTACTTTGGACAAGGTCAAGTCCAACATACAATGTCACATTATAAATAGTATATAATGAAATAAAAAAATATAAATAAAAACTAAATAACAAACAATGTAAATTAAATATACATAACAATATGCTGATCAATGCTTTGTGTTTTAATATTTCATATTATGCTGATTGTGTGTGTTATATGCTATGTTATGTTACATGATTGATGATTGTGAGTGTTCTATATTTTGTTATGTTACGTGCTGATCAATGATTGAGTGTTACGTTTTATATTATATTACATGCTGATGGATGATTGTGTGTGTTATATGTTACGTTACATGATTGATGATTGTGAGTGTTATATTTTATGTTATGTTACATGCTGATCAATGCTTGTGCGTTATGATATTTTATGTATGTTACATGCTGATTGATGATTTGTGAGTGTGATATTTTATATTATATTACATGCTGATTGATGATTGTGAGTGTGATTTTTTTATGTGTTACATGCTGATTGGTGATTGTGAATGTGTTTTGAGCTCGAATGTTTGACAGATGTTTGCGATAACTCAATACTTTACTCTTAAGTCAAATTTATCATATGCTGTATGTATTTACATAACAGAAGACTTTACATTGGTTCCTGTAGTTAAATGAGTTACTTTTTTAAATAAATTCATTATAATGATTCATTTGTTATTCTTATATGACAGGTCATCCACGAACAGATTCTGAAGTACCTCTGGAGACCAAGGTTTACAAAAAACTCCATGAAGCTGCATTTCTGAAGTACGAAGTGATATCATATCCACTTCCGAAATTTACATGGATGTTCCTTGGGAATGGCAGTGAGAGCAGAGATCTGCCTGACTCAGCAAGTCTGCATGTCAATGGGCGACAGACTGAACTCCAATTTACCAGTCTGAACATTGATGATTTTGGATATTATTCTGTCGTAGCTGACAACTTATTGCCTCCTACTGATAGAAAAGTGTTTGAAATTATACTGGCAGGTAAAAGGTGAACTCTTTCCTGTCCTAGGACAGGAATAATAAAAAGTATTAAAAAAAGTAATAAAAATTGAGATGAATGAGCTTAAAAGAAAGTTTGAACCTAAAAATGCAAAAAAAGTATTAAAAAAAATTGGGATTGCTGCTGCAAGTTTTGAACTTGTGACCTCTTTGGCAGCCAGGATACACAGACAGATGTGGGTGGTCTAATATATAAGCACCCACATTTGTCTTTCTGTTTGTCCTGTATGCCAAACAAATGTATGACAAATTATATCCCTCAAAAGCTATGAAACATTTGCAAGTATTGAACTGAGGCCTGCTCCTCAGGAAGCAGGAAGACAATCAAGGACCCATGTTGGGTGTATAGTTGACAGCACTCTCATGCCTAGAAGGTATATATACTTTTTGACTGGTAAATATTAATATTTAATTCTGTGTCTAAGAACAAAGCAGTTAACGAAATCAAAGCCTTTTGCATCTATACTGACACATACAGCATAAGGTCCTGCTATCACTAGGTGATACAGCTAAGTAATAACACTTTACATGTACATTAGTGGATGAAAACTAACATTACCTGCCTTGTTTATATTTTGTTTCACTCTGTTAAGAAAATGCAAACATTTAAAAAAAACTTCAAATATTAAGCAAAGGAATATGCTATGTTTCAATCTATCTGTCCGTCTATCGATTGAACAATCAAAGAAGTGACAACAACTTTAATTAACAGTGTAGTGACAAAGCCTCCAAAACAGTGTAGTGATTAAGCCTCCAAAACAGTGTAGTGATTAAGCTCCAAAACAGTGTAGTGACTAAGCCTCCAAAACAGTGTAGTGACTAAGCCTCCAAAACAGTGTAGTGACTAAGCCTCCAAAATAGTGTAGTAACTAAGCCTCCAAAACAGTGTAGTGACTAAGCATCCAAAATAGTGTAGTGACTAAGCCTCCAAAACAGTGTAGTAACTAAGCCTCCAAAACAGTTTAATACTTTTGTAGATTCACATGCTTACATGTGTCAGTCATGTAGGTACTAAGCAATAACAAGTTCACTTGGGCCTCTTATTTACAGGACTTGTGACCCCTGACTGCCTCCATTAACCTTCCCAAGAACTGATAGATAAGTGTCAAATTTGGTTTGCAGATCTACAGTGATAGAACCTAAAACAGTTTTCTGTTTTCTGTAACATTTACAGGAGCTATGTCCCCTTGATTGTGCATCTTCCTGACTTTTGATTCTACAGAATAGTTTTACTAACTTTTGTTGGATCTCAGCCTGATGTGGGCTTTAAATGAGACCCAGATGTGTTCAGTTTCCATCTTTTAACAACATTTGTAGGAGTTATGTCCCTTTAATTGCCTATCCTTCTGTGTTTGATTTCCATGGCATAACAAGATTAATGGGATTTCAAAGTTTTTTGTCATGCAGCCATTTATTGATGAGACTTTGAATGAACTGGATTCCATTACATCATGTACATGAGTTTTACCCTTTGATTTGAATGAGTGGGATTCCATGTCATCATGTGCATGAGTTTTACTCTTTGATTTGAATGAGTTGGATTCCATGTCATCATGTACATGAGTTTTACCCTTTGATTTGAATGAGTTGGATTCCATGTCATCATGTACATGAGTTTAACACTTTCATTTGCAAGAGTTGGATTTCATGTCATCATGTGCAGGAGTTTTACTCTTTGATTTGAATGAGCTGGATTCCATGACATCATGTACATGAGTTTTACCCTTTGATTTGAATGAGTTGGATTCCATGACATCATGTACATGAGTTTTACACTTTCATTTGAATGAGTTGGATTCCATGTCATCATGTACATGAGTTAAATTTAAATGAGTTGGATTCCATGACATCATGTACATGAGTTTTACCCTTTGATTTGAATGAGTTGGATTCCATGTCATCATGTGCATGCATTTTATCCTCTGATTTGAATGAGTTGGATTCCTTGACATCATGTACATGAGTTTTACCCTTTGATTTGAATGAGTTGGATTCCATGTCATCATGTACATGAGTTTTACCCTTTGATTTGAATGAGTTGGATTCCATGTCATCATGTACATGAGTTTAACACTTTCATTTGCAAGAGTTGGATTTCATGTCATCATGTGCAGGAGTTTTACTCTTTGATTTGAATGAGCTGGATTCCATGACATCATGTACATGAGTTTTACCCTTTGATTTGAATGAGTTGGATTCCATGTCATCATGTGCATGCATTTTATCCTCTGATTTGAATGAGTTGGATTCCATGACATCATGTACATGAGTTTTACCCTTTGATTTGAATGAGTTGGATTCCATGTCATCATGTACATGAGTTTTACCCTTTGATTTGAATGAGTTGGATTCCATGTCATCATGTGCAGGAGTTTTACTCTTTGATTTGAATGAGTTGGATTCCATGTCATCATGTACATGAGTTTAACACTTTCATTTTGCAAGAGTTGGATTTCATGTCATCATGTGCAGGAGTTTTACTCTTTGATTTGAATGAGCTGGATTCCATGACATCATGTACATGAGTTTTACCCTTTGATTTGAATGAGTTGGATTCCATGTCATCATGTGCATGCATTTTATCCTCTGATTTGAATGAGTTGGATTCCATGACATCATGTACATAAGTTTTACCCTTTGATTTGAATGAGTTGGATTCCATGACATCATGTACATAAGTTTTACCCTTTGATTTGAATGAGTTGGATTCCATGTCATCATGTGCATGCATTTTATCCTCTGATTTGAATGAGTTGGATTCCATGTCATCATGTACATAAGTTTTACCCTTTGATTTGAATGAGTTGGATTCCATGTCATCATGTGCATGCATTTTATCCTCTGATTTGAATGAGTTGGATTCCATGTCATCATGTGCATGCATTTTATCCTCTGATTTGAATGAGTTGGATTCCATGTCATCATGTACATAAGTTTTACCCTTTGATTTGAATGAGCTGGATTCCATGACATCATGTACATGAGTTTTACCCTTTGATTTGAATGAGTTGGATTCCATGTCATCATGTGCATGCATTTTATCCTCTGATTTGAATGAGTTGGATTCCATGACATCATGTACATAAGTTTTACCCTTTGATTTGAATGAGTTGGATTCCATGACATCATGTACATAAGTTTTACCCTTTGATTTGAATGAGTTGGATTCCATGTCATCATGTACATGAGTTTTACTCTTTGATTTGAATGAGTTGGATTCCATGTCATCATGTACATGCATTTTATCCTCTGATTTGAATGAGTTGGATTCCTTGACATCATGTACATGAGTTTTACCCTCTGATTTGAATGAGTTGGATTCCATGTCATCATGTACATGCATTTTATCCTTTGATTTGAATGAGTTGGATTCCATGACATCATTTACATGAGTTTAACACTTTCATTTGCAAGAGTTGGATTTCATGTCATCATGTGCAGGAGTTTTACTCTTTGATTTGAATGAGCTGGATTCCATGACATCATTTACATGAGTTTTACCCTTTGATTTGAATGAGTTGGATTCCTTGACATCATGTGCATGCATTTTATCCTCTGATTTGAATGAGTTGGATTCCATGACATCATCTACATGAGTTTTACCCTCTGATTTGAATGAGTTGGATTCCTTGACATCATGTACATGAGTTTTACCCCAAAATTGTTGGAGTTCCTGCTTCAGATTCTACAGGATTTCTTTAACAGGATTATTAAATTTGTTGATTGTTAAATATAATTCAAAAACAATGTCATAGCAGAAATTTCATGTTTAAAAGCACAATAGGGCAGCTGAGAGTGAATTTTCCCTCAGTAGGATTGGGACATATAAATTATTTGATTACATACAATCTACAGCATTGTAGGATGTTAATATAAATTATTTGATTACATGAAATCTAAAGCATTGTATTTTTTTCTTACATGTTGCATGTACAGTTTCTTATTATGAAATATAAGCTCTCAGAAATCTTCATATACAGTGTTATGCATATATTATCATCAGTTTTAGACTCCTGCTCTGCATGCATCAGCACAGACCTGAAATCATTATACACATAATTCCAGTGACCTAAATTTGCCTAATTTGTGTTGGGTTGTTTATGCAGAAAAAATCATGGCATAGAAACACAACCATGTGACCAAACCACACAACAATAAGTAGAATCTTGTACTGCTTCTATTCCTTTCTCTTTAACATTTTGTTCATAGGAAAAATTTAAATTGATTTATGTCTAGCTTTGTAGTTATGTAGTCATATTGCAATGTCATCAACTTAATTACTTAATTCACATTGTTTTGTAAAATATTGCCAAAACCTCCGGGTAATTGATTTCTTACATGCAAATGTGATAACTTTCAAAGTCTCTCACCTGAGATTGTAAATCAATTTTAACATTTGTTAAAAAATATACAGATCAAAAGTAGAATGTGTTTTTACCAAGTAAACACTGAAATATTAGATCTAAGAGATGAAAGGAGGTATGGTACACGTGATGTCACCAGTTATGTAAATTAATCATTGAACTATTACTTGTATAGTAAACCTTTATGGTACTTATGATGATGTCATCATTTATGCAAATTAATCATTGAACTATTACTTGTATAGTAAACCTTTATGATACTTATGATAATGTCATCATTTATGTAAATTAATCATTGAACTCTTACTTGTATAGTGAATCATTGTGGAATTTAATACAGTTAATCATTGAAAAAATAAAATTGGCTGTATGAAACATTCAAACACTCTGATAAATTAATCATTTTTCTACCAAATATTTCAAATACATCGGACAAAACGTATCCAAAATTCTTCAAGAAACTATTTTGGAAATTTCTGCTGTGTGAAGACCCTAAATAAAAGGTTCCTTTAAATTTGAAATCCACTAACACTGAGTTCATATCACTTAAGCTGGATCAGATATATCAAGTTGAGGCCATGACACTTCAGCTGGATCAGATGATATCAAATTGAGGCCATGACACTTCAACTGGATCAGATGATATTCACTATCAACTGAAAACTTGCCTGACAGAGCTGTCGATTCACTACTGAACATTTCAATAAACTTTGCAGAATAGTCAACTTACCATCATCTTGTTGTGAAGCACCAGTATTTGAACGTAGAAAGAAACATACCAACAGTTCTAACTGGTGTCCCACAGAACTGACAGGATGTATTTGTTAAACCATGGAATGAAGGATAAATAATATATTTCTCTGTTATTTTAAATACAAATGATTGTTGTTGGTCTTTCAGGCTGGAGGCAGTAACCAGAATAGCACAAATGACCATTTTGTCAGATTTGAGACATTTATTAGAGAAAGTTTCATAAAGAAAGCACACACATATAGGAATTGTTTATTTTGACATGGAGAAAAATATGGCACCACATAGGAATATGGCATACAAAAGGACCAATTTAACCAAGATCTACAGGGCCACCTACATATCTTTATATTCATTTTTTTGTCAAATAGATATTTCATATTCATTGTAGATACCATTCTTTCTGAAATTTAAGCAGTCAGTATTTTCAACATCAGATATAGCAACATAGCTGAAAACCTTAATCCATGAAGTGACTACTTATTGTACAACTGCTATTTATCAAAAGGTATTGATATTACAGTAAAACCTGTTATGAGAGACCGCCCCTTCTGCCAACAAAAAGCGGTTTTTCAAGACAGGTGGTCTCTCATAGTAGGTTATTACAAAAAGACCAGTTTCCAAGGTCAGTTTCAGAACAATTTCAAGAAAAATAACCACAATCACTGTACATATATTCTATTCTTTATTAATAGTTCTTGCTGAAATATTGTATGCATTCATCTGAAAACAAAATTATATAGCAATAAAGATATACTTCTATCATTAAACATGAAATCACATTTACATTTGAAGATCACATATTTTAGCATATGAAATTGTTTCTGAATTACTCGTTTCCCTTTACAACAAACTAAATTTGTTTTACCGACGTTTACACCGCTTTTCTGCGAATGGTCTGCTCTTTTTCACTTCTTTCAGTTACAGTAATTATTTTCTCCAGCCTTAAAATTTGCCTCTTTTTAGTTGGAGGTTAGTCCATTGTTATTAAGGTTCTAGGTGTTAAAATTATTTGTGCTCAGTTGTAATATCGAATGTAAAGACAGTTTTGACTGGGCTGTGGGAAAATATGAAAAATCTATACATGTGCATTGCTTATCTAACAATTAATGAAATAAAAAGAAACAATTATCTCATCCAGAAACAGAACCATTTACTCAGAGACAAAAGTCAATGGCTACATTCAAAGATGACATACAGGGATTAACTCTATAAGTAAAGTGTGTAACCTGGTCGCACCAACTTATAATAGATGACAGCTTTGTGATTAGGATGTAATCACTTAACATCGGGGGGAAATGCAACAAACATCACAAATCTTGAACACTATCAATTAAATCCCACAAACAATTCTCTCTTGCTGGTTTAATAGACAATGACCTTATTCACCCCCGGCAATATGGATTAACTGTAAAGACAAATAATATACGCGACCACTATGTCAACTTTGGCACTACAATGGCAATTCATGACATGTACATTAGCCTGGTTTATGGACTAGCATCTTTCACCGGTAGCAACAATCCTTTTTTTTTTTTAATATTCCTGTTATGTTTGTTTTTGATCAGAACAATCATTACTAATCAAGCTGTCGTTGTAACATTTGATTGCATGTAGGTCAGTGGTGTCTGTCTGTTCTCGAGATCGGTCATTGATAGAGATGCCAGGTCCTACGATAAGGCCGGGAAGCAGGCTAAGTGCGGGAATAATTAGTCTGGTTCCCCGATTTTTATTCTCCCTGCGTTGCTCACTCCTATATGACTGGCGGAGAACAACGCAGAGAGCATACAAAGCAGGGAACCAGACTAGGAAATAATCTACATATACTTTAGTCTGGTTTATGACAGAAACTATAAAACACTATAAGCATAGTTAAAAAATTCACACATCGGTAGCCAGCCTATTTTAAAATTTTTTTAAAGAATTTAGAACGGTATGAGCCATGATTTTTACAGGGATTAAAATAAAGGTTGGTGGAGTTTATCCTCATTTTTTCTATGTGGTCGTTCATAGCAGTGTTGAAGTGCATATTTTGCCAAGACATCATGGTCGCTGGTTGCGTTCAGCAGGTGGTCACTCATAACAGAGCGGTTATATAATAAAATCGATCTGTGCATTTTGATTGTGTTGGAGATGATAGGTGGTCGCTCATAGCAGAGCTCGCTCATAGCATTTTTGACTTTAGTCAATGTTTACTATGGAATGTGCATATTATAAAATGTCAACTATTGGATATGCATATTATTAACTGTCAACTATGGAATATGCATATTATTAAATGTCAGCTATGAGATATGCATATTATTAAATGCCAACTATGGAATATGCATATTATTAAATGTCAACTATGGGATATGCATATTATTAAATGTCAGCTATGGGATATGCATATTATTAAATGCCAACCATGGGATATGCATAGTATTAAATGCCAGTTATGGTGTATGCATTGTATTGAATGTCAGCTATGGGATATGCATATTATTAAATGTCAACTTTGTCATATGCATATTATTAACTGTCAACTGTGGAATATGCATATTATTAAATGTCAGCTATGAGATATGCATATTATTAAATGCCAACTATGGAATATGCATATTATTAAATGTCAACTGTGGAATATGCATATTATTAAATGTCAGCTATGGGATATGCATATTATTAAATGTCAACTATGGGATATGCATAGTATTAAATGCCAGTTATGGTATATACATTGTATTGAATGTCAGCTATGGGATATGCATATTATTAAATGCTAACTATGGAATATGCATATTATTACATGTCAACTTTGGGATATGCATAGTATTAAATGCCAGTTATGGGATATGCAATGTATTGAATGTTAGCTCTGGGATGTGCATATTATCAAATGTTAACTTTGGGATATGCATATTATTAAATGTCAGCAACAGAATATGCATATTATTGAATGTAAACTACATGATATGCAGATTACTGAATGTCAACTATGCAATATGCATGTTACTGAATGTCAGCTATGGGATATCCTTAGTTAGTCTTCAGAAAGGGTCAGAAGTAAATAGTTTCAGATATTCAAAATCTATAACTTATGTTATCCATAGTTTTGGTATCCATTTTCTGTGTTTGCACAGGGGGGGGGGGGGCACAGGGATGTATGGGGAGTCCAGCCAGCTCATTTCTGCCATGCTTTCCAGCACCCTTTAAGAAATATTCCTAAAATAAAAAGTCCCAAACCTATGGAGAACCATGAGGAAAAGCTCACCTCTCAAAGCTTAACAGAGAAAGCAGTGGGATAATGTTGTTTTTTTTTAAAATTGTATTAGTATGTACCATAAGAAAAAAATACATGAAAAACCAAAGATTTCTGGTTCTGATAACTACAGAGAACAAAGAAAAACACAATCCATATTGCAACAATTCCAAATACTGGAATAAATATGTGCAATATATATTGATTTAAAACCGGAAATATTCCAAAATAATGCATAGAAAACTTTCATAGATATCCAGTATGGATTGCATTTGTCTATGTTCTCTTAGTCACCAGAATTAGAAATCACTGGTTTATTGAATCACTGACATGACTCTATTTCTCCATAATCTGTAATTGTCTGCATCTTTAATTTATGAAATCTATCGCTTGTCTTAATAATATTCATTGTATCACCTGTAATCCATTTGGGTTAATTTTGTTGCTTGACTCTCTTGAAGTTAATAGAAGCATGAGATCAGCATGGGACTTTCAACAAAAGGTCAGCATGGGGCTCTCAACAAAAGACTTCTTATGGTGTCTAGTTGGTCAAATATAAAAGTTGGACTCCTATTTTTCTACAAATCACTAATTTTATCAAATTTGCAAAAACTTGTGCCCAGGATATCTTCCTGAGAAGTATTTTACTTCCAAAGCAATTTTTTTTTTTATTTGATCAATTGGTATACAAATGCTCCCTAGGATATGCTCCACTACAGTTGTATATGGATAAATAGGATTTGATCAAGCTTGATAATTAGGATTTTGGTCAAACTTGATAATTAGGATTTTGGTCAAACTTGATAAATAGGATTTTGATCAAGCTCTTGGCAGAGTATCAATATGACTGAAATTCATTTGTTTTAATGAATTGACCTTGCATCAGAGTGACTAAGCTGGTCATCACCATAGCAAGTTTATTTCTGATAAGATTTTGATCAAAATTGTTAAATAGACTTTTATTTTTAACATATTGGATGAGTTTGATTATGAGCATAACTGATGCATATTAAAGAGGTAATCTTGTATTAAAACTTGTTACCACCCTGGAGATCTAATTCCAGTTGGATTTTGCTCCAGATTGGTAAATACACTTGCTTTATCATCAGCAGTCAATTTATATAATAAGTGAAATACATGCATACAAATGCCATGATTTTGCACCTGACTTTCTTGGTGTCTGTGCAGATGCAGAGATTTTTATTTCTCATTCAGTTGCAATAAACTTGGTAAATGGATTGATGTGATCCATGTCTTGCACAACTTCATCTCTGAGAAAAAGTATGTATATTAAATTTTTCTTTATCTTTAGAAAGATATTTTATCAAAATATAATAAATAGATCATGCATGATATAATATTTGGGAGTAAGTGTAGGCATGTTGCATTCATGTAACACTGCATAGGTCTGGTTAGTGAAATGGTAAATAGTGAAGTTAAATTGAGATGAGTGATATGCCTAGTAGGGCCTCCTGTTGGGAATATTTTCATTTCTTAGTTCATATAACAAATGATTGAAAGTCCCGTCTTTATTTAACACAATAATATTATCATTATTAGTATCACACTTCTCAGCTGGCGACAAATTGTAACAAGTTGTTCTGCTGGAAGGTCTTGGACATTTTGAAAGGAGCTAGGTTAATATAAAAACTTTTTTGCTTTTTCATTTTAGGGATTTTACCATTTAATTTTATCGTTGTTTTGTATGCCATATTTCAGATGCCCAGACTTATTTGGTACTGTATAGCCTGGATGGTGCTGGTGTGGCTTTAAAACCTTATACATACATACATGCATACATACATACATACATACTGCATTTCAAAGTGAGAAATGCACAAATATGAAGGTTGATTCATTCATCTATTGATTATAGTTAATAGATTAATATATTCATTTAATGATTGATTGATTCATTTTCAGAGCCACCTTCTCCTGTAGTTAGAGATTTCCCAGTTGGAGCTGTTGTAGGAGGTGTTGTTGGTGGAATTGTGTTAGTGATTGCCATTGTTGCTGTAGCTTCTGTTGTGAAAAGATGGACACTAAGGCCTAAAATGGAAGGTAAGTGTCTTCAGACAGTAAGAATGTATAAGATTGGACCCATAGCAGTAATTATGATGATATTACTACCCATTTCTCTTTTACTAAATTTAAGAGTGTGTGTGTGTGTGTGTGTGTGTGATTTGGATTTTTAATGTAGCTTTAACAATTTTGCAGTCATATCGCTATGTTGTCTGCAGTGTGGCAGTTTATTGTGATGTCTAGCATTGGGGCATCATGCCGCAGACATGTAACATGATGTCCCACCCAATCACATTATCCTGACACCAGGCCAACCAGTCTTAACACTAACCTCTTAATGCTGAGCACCTAGTGAGGCAGTTGTTAGTACCATTTTATAAGTCTTTGGTATGACTTAGTCGGGGTTCAAACCCATGACCTCCTGTATCTGAGGTGGACACTCTAACCACTTGAAGATGAAACCCCTTACCATTTGTAGGTCAAACTCTGCTTCTCAAAAATTTACATAGCTGAACTCCAGGATATATCACTAGAGAAATAGTTTAATTTCTTTGAGGACTTGATTAATAAGTATGTTTCTTTGAGGACTTGATAAATAAGTATGGTTATTTGTTACACCCCCATATTAAGATGCAGACAGTATTTAGGATTAACTTTCCATGTTCATCTGAGTGCCATGAGTTATGTCTCCATGAATTTGTCCATCCATCTATTCCTTATGTCTGTACATTACATTTAGTTAAGACTCAGTACCTTCAACTGACATTATGGATGGCTTGCACTTGGGTAAATGAGAAACCTATTCATTTTGAAGTCAAAAGACCACAATTGTAAAATAATTATATATCAACTAACACTGTAAGTGGCAGTACTTTGATAGTATAATTTCTTATGTAAGATTAGTTTGTTTAATGCTTTTGATACATCATCATTAGTGATTTTATTAAGGAAAACACTCTGGGGGAACTAACTAATACTGCATTGAAATCTCCATGGTTAGCAATTAAAAATGACAGTGATGAACACAAGAAATGTAGCTCAGTACAAAAATTTATTTACATGTTTAATTATGTGCAAAAACAAGAGTTTACTTTTTGGAAAAAATATTTCCTGTAAAATCCAAGTTAAAGTTTATAAATTTATTTGCTGAGAATTATTGCTAGAATCTTTATTACATTTGACATTCATTTATATTTTGAAGGACGTTTGATATGTTTGGTTAAATAGGGTTTGACATTCATTGATATTTTGAAAGACGTTTGATATGTTTGGTTAAATAGGGTTTGACATTTTTTAGATTTGCAATATATCAGAAACATTTGTCATTAATGTACTACCACATGCATTATTTTAAGGCAAGTTATGTTGAGTGCCTTTTCTCACAAATTTATTTAAATGTGTATCTTGTCTTTCCAAATAAAAAACAAAATACCTCAATATTTTTTCCTTTTGAAATATGGCAGTCAGTAGCTTCCAAATAAAAACAAAATACCTCAATATTTTTTCCTTTGGAAATATGGTAGTCAGTGCAGGCTGATCAGATGGGAATCAAATCTGCAACATCTTGGTCATGAGTCTAACTCATTAACCACTGAGCCACCATTGTCCCCTGGGTGGATATCCAGTTGTTTTCAAGCAATGACTTAAGGGATGGAGCCTATCCTTTGGGGGTAGGGTATGCACAGATTAACTCTCCTTTTAAAGCCAAGCAGAATATAATCTTAAGGCTATGAACAGTTTTGTAAGTCATAGGGTAGGGTATATTTCCCAAAGGCAATGAGTGATACTGGGTGCAATAATGGTTGTATGACTATCTTGAAAGGGCTGTCTTGTAACGTTCACAAGCCAGGACTGTGGTTATCAGTTCTTTGACTACTATTTAGCTCTTCAGCATAGCTTTTCAGTGTGTCTGCCTTCACTACTTTAAATTTTTCTCCATCAGCCATGTATTAGTCCATGTTCCCTTTAACTGTTTCTTTCGTTGTAAAGAAACCCTCCAAAACTAAAGCATGTATGATTTCAGAATTGAATAAATAGAGAAAAACAAAACATGAAAAGTTTGTAATCATTTCTGTTGAGCAATCAAAGATGTGCATGCTGGGAAAAACTCCTTTTGACTCAGAGGTTCAGATTCAAGAGCATTTCTGTTAGAGAGAATGTTCACACATTCAAACTGTAGAATATAACTTCAAAAATTTAGCAGCATTTATCTTGGACAACATTTTCACACATTCAGACTGTAGAATACAAATTCAGAGAAGGACTTGATATAAGGATGTTTGTGTTAGTGATTTACTAATTTAAAACTTTCTCTTGTCTCATTGCTTCATGCTTTGTTTAAAATATCTTGAAATGAATTTTGTTGTTGGTAATTTTTTTCTACAATACATCCATTTTGTACCTTTATAGATCTACTATCTATAAACAAGAAAATGCAAAAAAAGACCTAGTTAGGTAAAATTATAATCTTGAGATCATAAGTGGGATCTAAATTAAATGAAATATCAGATATTTAATGTCTTGGAATTCTCGATAAACAATTTGGAGGATTGTCATAAAGCTGAGCATATTCAACCTTAAGTCTATTTGATCCTTATTTATACTTATTATTATGTGATTAAAATTTGAAATTTTTTAAAAAATATATGACTTAATGATAGGGAACAAATAATAAAATGATGACAGGCATGCTAACAGATCTCTATTTTAATTACAGAAAACATGAAAAGAGAGGTGAGCATTACCTCTTTGTTAGTTTATTTGATCTATTTCAAGTTTATTGACAATCTTTCATAAATCCTTTGTACTGCAAGATAACTGACTGATTGTAATTTTGTATCATGTATTTTATGAGGCATTAACAAATCGTACTAATAATGAGCAATGCCCCTCAGAACATCATGTAACAACCAGTATTCTTATATTTAGATATCATGCCTCAAAATATCATGTAACACCCAGTATTCTTATATTCTTGTAACATGACTCAAAATATCATCTAACACCCAGTATTATATTACTGTATCATGACTCAAAATATCATGTAACATCCAGTATTCTTATATTCCTGTATCATGACTCTGAATGTCATGTAACATCCAGTATTCTTATATTCCTGTATCACGACTCAAAATATCATGTAACACCCAGTATTCTTATATTCTTATATCATGGCTTTAAACATCATATAACACCCATTATTATTTTATTCCTGTATCACGACTCAAAATATCATGTAACATCCAGTATTCTTATATTTCTGTATCATGACTCAAAATATCATGTAACATCCAGTATTCTTATATTCCTGTATCATGACTCAAAATATCATGTAACATCCAGTATTCTTATATTCTTATATCATGACTTTAAACATCACATAACACCCATTATTCTTATATTCCTGTATCACGACTCAACATATCATGTAACACCCAGTATTCTTATATTTCTGTATCATGACTCAAAATATCATGTAACACCCAATATTCTTATATTTCTGTATCATGACTCAAAATATCATGTAACACCCAATATTCTTATATTTCTGTATCATGACTCAAAATATCATATAACACCCAATATTCTTATATTTCTGTATCATGACTCAAAATATCATGTAACACCCAATATTCTTATATTTCTGTATCACGACTCAAAATATCATGTAACACCCAATGTATTCTTATAATTCTTTATCATGACTCAAAATATCATGTAACACCCAGTATTCTTATATTCCTGTATCATGACTCAAAATATCATGCAACATCCAGTATTCTTGTATTCTTATATCATGACTTTAAACATCACATAACACCCATTATTCTTATATTCCTGTATCACGGCTCAAAATATCATATAACACCCAATATTCTTATATTTCTGTATCATGACTCAAAATATCATGTAACACCCAATATTCTTATATTTCTGTATCACGACTCAAAATATCATGTAACACCGAATGTATTCTTATAATTCTTTATCATGACTCAAAATATCATGCAACACCCAGTATTCTTATATTCCTGTATCATGACTCAAAATATCATGCAACATCCAGTATTCTTGTATTCTTATATCATGACTTTAAACATCACATAACACCCATTATTCTTATATTCCTGTATCACGGCTCAAAATATCATGCAACACCCAATATTCTTATATTTCTGTATCATGGCTCAAAATATCATGTAACACCCAATATATTCTTATAATTCGTTATCATGACTCAAAATATCATGTAACACCCAGTATTCTTATATTCCTGTATCATGACTCAAAATATCATGCAACATCCAGTATTCTTGTATTCTTATATCATGACTTTAAACATCACATAACACCCATTATTCTTATATTCCTGTATCACGACTCAAAATATCATGTAACACCCAATATTCTTATATTTCTGTATCACGGCTCAAAATATCATGTAACACCCAATATTCTTATATTTCTGTATCATGACTCAAAATATCACATAACACCCAATATTCTTATATTCCTGTATCATGACTCAAAATATCATGTAACACCCAATATTCTTATATTTCTTTATCATGACTCAAAATATCATGTAACACCCAGTATTCTTATATTCCTGTATCATGACTCAAAATATCATGTAACATCCAGTATTCTTGTATTCTTATATCATGACTTTAAACATCACATAACACCCATTATTCTTATATTCCTGTATCACGACTCAACATATCATGTAACACCCATTATTCTTATATTCCTGTATCATGACTCAAAATATCATGTAACACCCAATATTCTTATATTTCTGTATCATGACTCAAAATATCATGTAACACCCAATATTCTTATATTTCTGTATCATGACTCAACATATCATGTAACACCCAGTATTCTTATATTCCTGTATCATGACTCAAAATATCATGTAACATCCAGTATTCTTATATTCCTGTATCATGACTCAAAATATCATATAACATCCAGTATTCTTGTATTCTTATATCATGACTTTAAACATCATATAACACCCAGTATTCTTATATTCCTGTATCACAACTCAAAATATCATGTAACACCCATTATTCTTATATTCCTGTATCACGACTCAAAATATCATGTAACACCCAATATTCTTATATTTCTTTATCATGACTCAAAATATCATGTAACATCCAGTATTCTTGTATTCCTGTATCATGACTCAAATTATTATCTAGTATCCAGTATTCTTATATTCCTGTATCATGACTCAAAATATGTAACATCCAGTATTCTTATATTCCTGTATGATGACTCAAAATGTCATGTAACATCCAGTATTCTTATATTCCTGTATCACGACTCAAAATGTCATGTAACATCCAGTATTCTTATATTACTGTATCATGACTCAAAATATCATGTAACACCCAGTATTCTTATAGTCCTCTATCACGACTCAAAATATCATGTAACATCCAATATTCTTATATTCCTGTATCACGACTCAAAATATCATGTAACATCCAGTATTCTTATATTCCTGTATCATGACTCAAAATATCATGTAACACCCAGTGTTCTTATACTCTTGTATAATGACTGAGACCATCAAAAGTTTTCAATTTTCAGCCAATGAAATCGAAATAACATCTGCTAATTTAGTTATGTCTGGCCTTATAGCACTCCATTATTCACCTGTTTTTGATAATGGACTTGTCTTTGATAGAAAACTTATTCAGAATACAGAAGTCAAAGACTTGGGATGCAATAGAAAATGAAGACGCATTTTGCCTCCATTCCAGACAGTTGACTGAAGTCTATAGAAGTAATTTAAACTAATATATATTTGACCAGCTTGTATAATCTATTACTGAGGGCTATGTTATGTGTATTTAATTTTGTATTGTGTGCTTAACATTTTATGTTTTTGGACTTGTGATAGGGCATTTAGAATTATTTGGAATTTAATTCACAATATTGTAATATTTATTTTGTACTGTAGGGAAATAAATTGCTTGTTGATTTTATTTAAATTGTTGGTTTCACTTTCTTCCTGTTACATATTTGAAGACCTAAAGTCATAAGAGAAATTGGTTGCTTGTTCTGGATCTGAATTTATTTAAAATATTTTAGAGATATTAGAAATTTACCTTAAAATATAAATCGACTTTGTTTTGGAATTTTCATTGACCCTGGTAAAAAAATTAATTTAACACAATTGAAAAATCTTTAGCAGAACCAGCAGGTGTTCATAATGTCATGTAAAGTCGAGAACATTTGTTTTAAATCCTACCCAGGAAGGGTTGGAGTTTATGAAAAAGGACAAGTTGCTTGAGATTGCCAGACATAATGATCTTCCTGAAGTGAAATCATTTTTAACAAAGCAGAAGATAAAGAATATCTTGATTCAATAGTTGGTGGAAAAGGAAATTTTGGATAATAGTACTTTGGGTTTGATTGGTGAGTGTGCATCTGGTTTTGATAGGAAATTAAAAGGATTATAGCTAAAAAAGAGAACCAGATAAAATTGAAATTAAGAAAGTTTCAGCTTTAGAAGGAAATGATGGAAATGCAAATTCAGAGAGATGAAAGGGATAGGCAAATGGAGAGAGAGAGAGAGAGAGAGAGAGAGAGGCCAGTTAAGTTTTTGTTTCTTTTGGAGTGAAATATAGTATAGTATTTAGGATTCAGTTAAACATTTCCACAATGATTCTTTTGTTGAAGTTAGTTGAAAAACACACAGCTTACATTCTCAACAAATCCATAATTTTTCTTTTGTTGAAATCTCATCAAATTGTAGCTTGGCAGGCTTCTGTCTTTGAAAAGTTTACTAAGATATCATTTATGTGGTGTCATTTTTTAGCCCAAGCTATTTTGAGAAGACATCTATCAATGTTAGAATGTATTCTATCCATCATTGTTATATTTGCATGTCAACTGTCTCAGCTTGCTATTGGTTATTCATTTTGCCTATAGAGACCTTTCTGTACCAGAAAGTTTATATTTCTTGCTTGCTTGTGTCATGTGTTAGCAGATTGTGCTCTTAACCAGTCATTTAGTTTTGCATGCTTTATTTAATTTGTTTACAGAACTAATTTATGTTTTTCTGAGCAACTGTACCTTGAATATCATTTTTAAAGTGTTTTAATACTGTTATATTTTGGCCAGAATGGTATAAAACATCCAGAGAATTATCTTGATAAATTGGCTTCATGCATTATCAACATGACATGGAATTCAATAGACAACTGAACTTTTATTTTGACACTTTGCAGTATTTCCTTAATCCTTTCTAACATATGAATGATTTTTGATTTATTTCGGATTTTGTCATTCCAATGAATATTTTATTTTAGTTTTTTTCAGTGTCATTTGTTTCCACAGATTTATATTTTTCTAAGCAGCTGCACAATGAAAATCATTTCCAAAGTGTTGTAATTATTGTTCTTTTTGAACCAGAATTATTTTCAGTGAGCAATTCCTAAATCTTTTAAAACATACACTTTATTTTCAGCAGTTTGCAAAAATTCTTGAATCTTTTTCAAACAAATCAATGAAATCAGATTTGCCATTCTTATTGCTGATTCAGAAACAGCTACTTCATATGCTGAGTGACTGTCCACACTTGGAAACATGTTATCTCTTGATGCTGAGATTGTTGATACTGTTACATGTAGGCTCGTACAATAATAACAAGAGAAAAGAGTGAAATCATCAAGCTTTGTATATTTTAACAAAATAATTTATTTTCCTAGAAAACAATATAAAAATTGGAAAATAGGACTTACGGTTTGTGAATATAATCCAAAATTTAATCCTAAGAATGAAAAATACAAGTCCTATCACTAAATAGTTCTATTAGAATCCAGGTTCGAATCTCGACAACGTTCCAATATGGAAGGCGATGATGTCAGATGTGGTCCTTGTACAAATAGCAACAATTCCTCAATTGAATCTCAGTTTATGTTTCCAAATAATTTCAGAATAAATTTCCACTGAATTTCTTTCTCCCAGAATTTTATTAAACAGTACACTCGTTTGGTTTTCAAGAGAATAAATTATTAAATTCGAAAAACAAATGAACTTCAAAAACAATCTGGTTTCAACAATTAAAACCTATCCAGCCTTCAAGGTTTCAAAATACAACTGACTGACTAATGCTCAGAAAGGGTATTATATCAAACCAAATCATCATCCCATTCTCATGAGATAGATCATGTGGTCTCTACATGATAGGTTTACGTGATGAGAAATTTGAACACGCAATAAAATATTTGCCAAATTGCACGTAGCCCTATCTAAGAACTAGACTTTCACTCTAAAATAAATTTAAAAATAAAACATTGTTTATTCAGACTAACATGTAGGCTGAAAAGACCTTGAAAACAGCCAATCGTATTAGCGCAGCGCTTACACTACTGCGGACCAAGGTGAACTAAAAATATTACTCATGTAACACATTTTACATTTTAGATAAACAACATTACTAAAAGAAAATATTGAATTACTAAAAAAGAATTTCGAATCCCGTGAAAATAGTCTTTACAATAAAATGTAATGAAACAAAAATAAAAAAGAATTTTAAAACTAACACACAAGCAATTTAATTACATATATGTAACAATACTATGCTAAAATCATGTAATATTTATATCACCTCTCTGAACACTGCTAAGGTTATCACTGTCTAACTCTGTGCCATTATTTTTTATTGGACTTTGAACTCTGGGGATTTTAGTTTTTCTTATTGAGAGGGTCAGAAATGACCTACTCATTATTTTTGTGAGCCAGAAAAAAGCCTGTAAATCTAGTAAACTAATATAGAACTACAGTGTATGTAACAGCTCCAACCTTACTTATCTGCAGAGAATATGTTCATTCCCCAAACATTATATATGTTATTTATTATCAGCAAAAATGTTTGTGACCGTTTTTAAATTCTGGTCTTTATGCATTTAGGCCCTTGGCAGCAAAGGTGCTGAATACATCAATACTGCCTTCAGAAGTGATATCAACACCACAGAATATGAAGCTCTGCAATCTGTCCAAACAGGGCCAAGTCAGTATGAAGCACTTAATGGTAATGTTTATTTATCTGATTATTACATTATGTTACGTAGATGTAATTAAATTGCTTGTGTGTTAGTTTTAAAATTCATTTTTATTTTATTTTTGTTTCATTACATTTTATTATAATGATTATTTTCTCAGGATTCGATATTTTCTTTCAGTAAATTCTGTTTATCTAAAACATAAAAGGTGTTACATTAGCATTATTTTTAGTTCACTCTGGTATACCGTTTTGTAAACACTATGTGAAAATGATTGGCTATTGCCAAGGTCATTTTGGCCTACATGTAGTCTGAATAAACAGTGTTTTATTTTTAAATTTATTTCAGAGTGAGAATCTGGTACTTAGATAGGGCTATTCTTGCATACATGACAAATGACATTTTATATTATTGCAATGTTCAAATTAGTAAATCACATAGCCTATCGCGTGAAGTACCATGTGATCTAAAATTGAGGCTTAAAACAGCTATTTTCTGCTAGATTGGGTCAGAGTCATTCTTAACACCTTGAGGAAACAAGGTGTTTCTAATTGTTGTTGTCAGTTTGATTTTCATTTGTTTTTGGAATTTAATAATTTATTCTCTTGGAAACTAAACAAGTGTACTTTTTTATAAAATGTTCTGGGACAAAGAAATTCAGTGGAAATTTACTCTGGAGTTATATGGAAACATAAACTGTGATTCAATCGAGGATTTGTTACCACCAGTACACCACCACGTCATCATCTCCATATTGGAATTTAATCGAGATTCAGACCTGGATTTTATTAGAACTGTTTAGTTATAGGACTTGTATTTTTCAATCTTAGGATTAAATTTTGGATTATATTCACAAACCGTAAGTCCTATTTCCAATTTTACATTGTTTTCTAGGGAAATAAATTATTTTGTTAAAATATACAAAGCTTGTTGACTTCACTCTTTTCTTTTGTTATTATTGTATGAGCCTACACATAACAATTAATATGATTGTGGAGTGTTTTATTTAACTTAGTGTCATTTTGATTATTACATTAATATGACTGTGGAGTGTTATATTTAACTTAGTGTCTTTGATTATTAAATTAATAAAACTATTGTGTCATATTTAGCTCAGTGTTTTAGATTATTACATTAATACAACTGTAGAGTGCCATATTTGCTTAGTGTCTCTGATTATTACATTAATATGACTGGAGTGTTATATTTAACTTAGTATCTCTGATTATTACATTAACATGACTATTGCCCATATTTGGCTCAGTGTTTTGGATTATTACATTAATACAACTGTAGAGTGCCATATTTGCTTATTGTCTTTGATTATCACATTAATGTAACCCTAACCTAAATGAAATGATGTTATATCATAATGCATTGGTTGTGAGTGTCCATAAATTACATTAAAATATCACAAAATATTTTGTCTCAGTAAGAAAACTTGAATATGAATCATTTTTCTGTTTATTCCATTACATGTAATGCTACGAATTAATTGTGTAAAGAATAAAGAAAATTTCTAATGAATGTTTAAAATTCAAACAGTATTATAGCATCTACATTCCCACAGTTTAATTTCTTTTTCAGATCCAAAGTCAAAATTAAACCAATCCACTGATATCAGGTGACTAGTTGCAGATGGATCTATCTATCTATCTATCTACTGACATACATCTATAAATTTGTTATATCTGTGATAATCATAGCTTGTTACACATTAAAATCCACACGTCCATCCTTCCATTCATACATGTTTGAAAATATATTGTTGAAGAGACTTACTTAATTTAGTGAAACGAACAATTTCCTCATCTGTTGCAGCATGCATTTTGAGACCAGCATAGAGGAATTAATCACTTAGAAAAGTTAATCACTTAGAAAAATTAATCACTTAGAAAAGGTCACTCAACAGTGTATGCTGCATTCCTTGACAATTTGAACGCCATCAAAAACCATGGCATGTTGGCCTTTTCTGTAAGATTTACTCTCTTGGAATAAAAGGAAAAGTGTGGAGACTGATTAATTTAATTTTGAGGTGTTAGGGCCCTCATCTTGTTCAACAGGCAATGTCTGAAATCATACGCAGTAATCCAAAGGATAGGTCAGGGAAGAATGCTTTCAGTGTAGCAATCCTTAACCATGATAACTGACCTCATATCTTTATTGGAGCCAATCAAATCTGGAATACAAGTTGGTAATGTTATATATGTCTACATTGTGTGTTTAATTTTTGTGATCTTGTTGACAAATTTGAAGGGAGAATGACCTTAATTCTGGTTCTCGTATTGTGTCTTAGTTTTTATGTGAAGGTTGTAATAAATAGAATTCATTATTCCAGTCTTAGCATCTGCAGTGAAATCAGCCTTTTAGTGTTCAATTATTATTTGAGGATTTATTTATTTCAATTATTTATTGGAATTACAAAGTACTCATTGGCTTTTGGATAAAATCACTATTTTTGGATTATTGTGAAGTCATTTCAAGATGTTCTGAATTATATCACTGTGATACATCAAATCTGTTGACACATTAACACATTCAAGGCTACTGGCTCATCAGCACATTTAAGATTGGAATTCATTTGGAGTACCACTGGAATTCATTTGGAACACTCTCTACTTTTGGATTTGTCATAGAACTTTTAGGACTATTTGATATTTAATTCACACTGCTGGAAGTTCTTAATAAATTTTCACTTTGAGTTCTAAGGAAATAAATTACTTGTTGAAATTTTAAAAAGTTGTTGGTTTGGGCTTTTCTCTGTTATATAGTTTAAGGCCACTGAGATGTAACAGTGCCTTTAAGCATTCCTTGTGTGAAAAAAGCTATGACGCAACCCTGCTATCATCATCATTTCATGCTTTGGATATTCTGGTTTGAAAGCTTCACGGTTCTGCAACTAAGTGGAGACTTTGATACAATGTTAATTAAGGGAATAATGTCACATTTTCAAAGAAAAGAATACTGCAAGAAGCTTCTTTCATGCTCAGAGATAAGCAGATTCCTATAGTTTTGTCAAGAATGTATGCTGGGGTCACTCTTTCTTCAGACCTAAGTTCTAATACTGTTACAGTGAAAAATGCTGGTGAGGAAGGAATGTCAGAATTTTGGCTTAGGAAATAATGTTTTGAATCCAGTTAAATGTGCGAAAATCTGGACAAAAATAGTTTTGTCTTCTATGATGTATGAAAGTGAATTGTGGTCAGTCTTGACTTAGTCACTATATATGACCTAGAAATTTGTCAAAGAAAATCTGCAAGAAGAGTTCAAGGTCTCGATCAGTGTTCACCTAGAGAGACAACAATACAAATTTGGTTTTTAGTAACTTGAAGGATATGTAGATAAACTAAATTAGGTTTTTACAATAAAATTTGCAGAGCTAAAGGTTCATTAATATGGAAAATTGTGTTCAAGAGAAAAATTCTTCATTTTGCTCATACATGGGTGTGAGAGCACTTTTTTTTTTGTTGAAGATATATACTGTGTTCTTGTGAAATACCAACTTGGAGACTTTTTCCACTTGTACTTGAAAACCCTAAATTGTGTCAAAGACTATTTGGAAGAGGAATATTGAAACAACAGTTCATTGTTTCAAAGAGAGATTGTGAAAATCAAAACCAGAATTAACACAGGAACGATTACATTATGCAAATATCCATACTAATCTTCAGCCACTTTCTGTCCGGAAGATCGGAAAATGTTTACCTCATAAGACATGGTCTTCTGTAATGTTAGGGCTCCATGGTCTTAAATTAAGTAACAGAAAAGAGAGCAAATCTACAAATTTCGTAAAATTCAACAAATAATTCAATTAGTTTTTGGTCTTTTCTGTTACTCAGTTTAAAGCCATAAAGTCATAATAACACATTGATACATATATACTTTGAATGCCTACACATGTTCCTGTCCTTGTCAGCTTTAAATCCATTTTGTATATATACAATATCTTCATATTCATTACTAGTTGATAACAACAATGTTTCAAATCAATGTTATACTGCATATATTATTTATATAGTGTACTGGGGTCTAAATTGCCTTGTATCGAAGACTGAACAGATTTTTGCATTTTCCATGCTTTCCAAACTGGATATGACATTAATGAAATTGAGGCATATATTTTCATGCTTAGTGTGTTGTGTATTCATTAATGCCACTTTAACATTCCTATTACTTATGTAATAAAATTAAAATAACTGAATTTAATCACTTTAGAAGAAGGAAGTGAAGAAATAAAGTCACACACACACACATGCATATGTTAGTTTGTAAAGTACGAATGCAATTGAGACCAGTTTCATAATAGCTTAGTTGGATTATTCTTGCTTTCAGCATTTCATCTAATCCAAGATCATCCACTGGTGAAACGTTCTATGACAAACTTCAGCCATGTGAGACTAATCAAGTCCATATGTACAGCTCTCTGAGTTCACCAGGATTTGATGAGGGTAAAACTGAATTAATTCTCTGAATTATGTTTAACAGTTATCTCAAGTCCATATGTACAGCTGAGTTCTCAGAGACTTGATGAGGGTAAAACCATATTCTTTCTCTAAATTATGTTAGATAAATTTTTCCTGTGGTGAAGAATACCTTGCAATATCTTTTACTGAGTTTTAATTAAATTTTTTAAAAACCCAGAACATGACAGCTAATGAGAATCAAAATTTACACAAAGGAATTAATTTATGGTGAATCTTTGAAGAGAAAAAAATCAAGATTAATTAATTAACCCCACCGTTTGATTTGTTGGACTACATCTGTTCAGTTTCATACTGAATGTAAGCATTGTGGGAGCTTTAAGGCAGCTACTTTAAGAACTAAGAATTTGTTGATGATTGCTTGAAAATTTAATTCTATGAATTTTCTTTTTAATATATAACTTGAATAAATAAGTCTAGTTCTCTGACATATATTGATGAATAAAACACTTTTATAGATGAACAGAGTGCAAGATTAAAGATTGATAAATTAAACACTAATATATAATAATACATGAACAGATTGTAAGATGGGTAAGTATAACATTAATGGATAAATGGACTGTAAGATGGTTAAGTAAAACACCATAATAGATGAATGGACTGTAAGATGGATAAGTAAAATATCATAATAGTTGAATGGACTGTAAGATGGATAAGTAAATCATCATAATAGATGAATGGACTGTAAGATGGAGAAGTAAAACTCCATAATAGATCAATGGACTGTAAGATGGATAAGTAAATCATCATAATAGATGAATGGACTGTAAGATAAGTAAGTAAAACACCATAATAGATGAATGGACTGTAAGATGGATAAGTAAATCATCATAATAGATGAATGGACTGGAAGATAAATAAGTAAAACACCATAATAAATGAATGGACTGTAAGATGGATAAGTAAAATATCATAATAGATGAATGGACTGTAAGATGGATAAGTAAATCATCATAAAGATGAATGGACTGTAAGATGAATAAGTAAAACACCATAATAGATGAATGGACTGTAAGATGGATAAGTAAAACACCATAATAGATGAATGGACTGTAAGATAAATAAGTAAACCACCATAATAGATGAATGGTCTGTAAGATGGATAAGTAAAACACCATAATAGATGAATGGACTGTAAGATAAATAAGTAAAACACCATAATAGATGAATGGACTGGAAGAGAAATAAGTAAAACACCATAATAGATGAATGGACTGGAAGATAAATAAGTAAAACACCATAATAGATGAATGGACTATAAGATGGATAAGTAAAACACCATAACAGATGAATGGACTGGAAGATGGATAAGTAAAATATCATAATAGATGAATGGACTGGAAGATGGATAAGTAAAACACCATAATAAATGAATGGACTGGAAGATAAATAAGTAAAACACCATAATAGATGAATGGACTGTAAGATAAATAAGTAAAACACCATAATAGATGAATGGACTGGAAGATGGATAAGTAAAACACCATAATAGATGAATGGACTGTAAGATAAATAAGTAAAACACCATAATAGATGAATGGACTATAAGATGGATAAGTAAAACACCATAATAGATGAATGGACTGGAAGATGGATAAGTAAAATATCATAATAGATGAATGGACTGTAAGATGGATAAGTAAAACACCATAATAAATGAATGGACTGGAAGA